>JAVTVY010030889.1:0-12150 GCA_036873755.1 Hanleya hanleyi | reverse complement strand
ACACCCAGCCCATTAGATGCCCCTTCACCTAAGCTTCACTTTGATACCTCACTCGACCCCATTGGTCCATTAGTGGCTCCCCTAGCTCCAACACGGCTATTTCCATACCCTTGGTCCACCCGAGTTGTCTCCCTTGCGTCAGTGTGTGCAGATGGCGCTATGGTTAGGATCGACGCCGTGATGTGGAAAGGGCGTCCCCACACCATCCTGGAGCTGCCATTTTGTTTGTTGATTTTCTGCGGAGATACACGGGACAATAAACACTCGGCCCTAGGGTGGTACAGATGCTAGACTGATCCTATTAACATGGTACAACACCTATAGATTATGTTTATTACTAGGACGTCAGCGAAATACTAGTACCCATCCTCCATATGGCAGAACTGTACAACCCAGAACAAGTCTAGACATGCCTTGATCACGTGATCGTCATGGGAAACCCCCACTGGGGAATCCCCCCTGGGAAACCCCTCCGCAATTTCCTCCGCAGGAAGTGACGTCATCTGCGCGAAAACACCTGCGCACTCGTCAAAATGGGGTCTGTAATGCTCTTATAATACTACTTATGCCTGCTTATACCAGCTTGTTGTCAGCAATGTCGCATGAAGAAAAATTATGTTTTTGACGAGAAACTCCTCTGTGGACGACATATCTCTACCGTATACAGAGCTAATGTCTGCAAGAAAATGATGATTCATTATATATTCTTTGATAACTAAGACTGTTCAAGAATGAGAGATAAAACATTTAAAACATTTCTCCTGTAGATACATTGTTGGGACAAAGGTGTTCCCCTGAAAGAGACGCTGCTGGCCCTCAACGATCTGGTACGCTGTGGTAAAGTCCGGTATGTAGGAGCTAGCAATCTGACCGGCTGGCAACAACAGAAAATAGTCGATCTATGTGATCGTATGGGATTCTCACCCTTTATCAGTTTACAGGTGAATATAGTTATTCAAATTAAGCGTTTGGTATTGAATTATTTTCATTACTTCAATATAACAACTTGGTCTGGCGCAAGTACTTCCAACCTAGCTAACCTGCATCCGACCGTACTTTGAACCCTTGTTACGGTTTGCATCCGACAGACATAGTGTGAATGAAGTAGGGTAGTTGTCAGTCTCATACGTTTGAATCACAGTAGAATGTATTCCGAGATATCGAGCAGTGAACGGGGTGGTGGTCATTCTAATTTCTTTTTTTCTGTTCAGCACGGTCCGCCACTTCTCTGCAATTGCTCGTCCGTGATCTCCCAACCATCAATGGCAGTAGGTTAGTGTGGTCATGTGCTTCAGTTCGTGGTACCCTCTTCAGCGACGAAACTTGTAATCGACAGCAAATTTAACAAATTGGGATCGAGGTCAGAGATCAGAGGTCACTGTGGCTGGAAATCTGTAATTTGTTGTGTTCGTAGATACATTATAGGGGGAGACGATATGCCACGATCCAAATGTTATGTCAAGGTCAAATCACAATGTCATTGTGACCCCAAGATCAGGAAATCATTAAAAACACATTATGTTTGTGCCAGTATATAGATACATTAGGGAAAGACGATGTCTCAATTACCAAACTTGAGGTCAAGTCTCAACCCCCCAAATCAGGAAATCATTGAAACCCACAAATTTTAGTTAGAGAATGGTAGTGGAGACTATGTGATTTGCGGCGTATATTAAAGCCAATTGTGGATATTATTTTAAATATAAGACATTTGGTTCATTCGATCACATACTAAATTCAGGCAGGGCGGCTTATCGCCGAATTTGGATAGATTTATTCAAATTCTCTGACTATACTATCGGTTTATTTGTTCCATAAAATTGAACAGCGTGGTGATAGATCTTGATGGTTCCCTGAACTTGAATATTAGCACTCGAAGCATGATGGGAAGTTCTTATATTAAACTCAACATATGTAATAAGATATTTTAGTATACCGAGGCTGCTTATAAAGATTTCATGTCTTGTGTGAACTGCTAAATTTAATGCACCGACAATCATCGTTGCGCGATACACTGGCAATTCAACAATTATTGAAAATGAAATTGCTTATCCGTATTGGTATCTATTTTACAGTGAGAGGTGTTCGGCTCTTAGATATACTGTAGAAATGCCCACCTTCACGCTTCATCAATTCAAACATCTGAATATGCTTTAATACAGCCTCAGATGAAATTGGAATACAATTTAAAATTTTCAACACAAGCGGAAATAAGAGTACTGGTTGGCGAACCACATTGCCGGAGTTTTCATTGCACTGAACATTTGCTCATTATTTTAGGGGGCAGGCGTGATCCAGTATTTAACCAGCTCAATCAATAAAAAGATTTCTTACCAGTACTAAAAATGTTAGTCCAGAGCAAAGATTAACTAATGACTTAAGTACTCGTCTTTATGTTCAGGCTCTCCAACGTGACTTCAGCTGGCGATATGAACACAGTGACCTGGTTGATTATGTTTTGTTGTATTTTTACATGTATTTCCAGCAACAATACAACTTGTTGACTCGAGAGAATGAGTTTGAGGTGTTCGATGTTTGCAAGAACGAAGGAATCGGAGTTTTACCCTGGAGTCCCCTCAAAGGGTAAGTGTGCTGATATTATTTTAAATATAAGACATTTGCTTCATTCAATCACATAGGGGGCTACTAAATTCAGGCAGGGCGGCTTATCGCTGAATAGTGACAACATGCGCATGCGAAGCTAAGGACGAGTCTATTGTCACAAGTAAATATCCTAATCGTACTGATCTCTGAGAATGTTTTTGTGAGTAAAGATTACATTACTCAGCTGGAAGTAGATTTACGAGCAGCAAATTCACATAAAATTAGTAAAAGATACTCATTCGTTATTTCAGAGGCCTTTTAACTGGGAAATACAAAAAGGGAGAGACGGCGGCGGCAGATACAAGGTTTGGATGGGGCCAAACAGCACAGGTAGCCACAGACTACCAAACAGTCTTTGAATCTGAAAAATTCTGGAAAATAAATGATTGTCTTCAAGCAATTGCAAAGGAAACGGGTACGTTTATTCAGCCGCTATTCGATGTAGACTACAGACGTATAGATACACTCTGTCTCAGATGTCGCATTGGATTCATATTAGTGGATCCCTTATTCGATTTAATGATACTTACATACTGAAAGATACAGCATGACTTGTATTATCCTTTATAATCTTCGAACTTCATGTTCTCTTTCGAAAAAATAAGCTTTTATTTATATATGTTTTATTGAATGCTCGCACGGAATTAGATATTAAGGATGATATGGGAACATTTGCCTTCGATAAGTGATGCGAAAACAGATACGGACGGCCTTCTATATCAATATACATCATACATAGTATCAAACAGATACGGACGTACTTATGTATCAATATACATCATACATAGTATCAAACAGATACGGGCGGCTTTATGTATGATCAATATAGATTATGCATTGTATCAAAGAGATACGGAAGGCCTTCTGTATCAATATACATCATACATCGTATCAAACAGATACGGACGGCCTTCTGTATCAATATACATCATACAGTGTATCAAACAGATACGGACGTACTTCTGTATTAATATACATTATACCAAACAGATACGAACGGCCTTCTGTATCAATATAGATTATACATTGTATCAAAGAGACATGGAAGGCCTTCTGTATCAATATACATTATACATTGTATCAAACAGATACGGACGGCCTTCTGTATCAATGTACAAAATACATCGTATCAAACAGATACGAACGGCCTTCTGTATCAACATACATTATACATTGTATCAAAGAGACATGGAAGGCCTTCTGTATCAATATACATTATACATTGTATCAAACAGATACGGACGGCCTTCTGTATCAATATACAAAATACATTGTATCAAACAGATACGGACGGCCTTCTGCATCAATATACATTATACATTGTGTCAAACTGATACGGACGGCCTTCTGCATCAATATAAATTATACATTGTGTCAAACAGATACAGACGGCCTTCTGTATCAATATAATTTCCTTAAGTGGCATTTAGAAGTAGATAAATAAACAAATTGCTTATGGATAACAACTTCTAGTTTATTCAGGACGATGTTTCGATCCAGGTACTAGTATCGTTCTCAAGTCAATCTCATCAATTGATTGATTGATTGATTGATCGAAATTGCAGTTTAAGGGCCGCTTCCCATACTGATTTCGCGGCAAATATTGAATCACTATGCAAACTATCAATTCAAAGATTTTTGTTGGAAATCTTTGTCAGGAATCTAATATTTTATATGCCAAGAATCGTCGGCTTCTGATTTGAAACCGGTATTTGCTTCTGCAATTTTATCTCGCTAAATGAATGCAGGTAAAACGGTGGCACAGGTGTCCTTAAGATGGCTGCTCCAGAAGGAAGTCGTCTCGTCTGTTATCGTGGGAGCCACCAAGATTCACCAGTTAGAGGACAATATGGGGGCTGCTACTGGTTGGACACTCACCGACGAACAGGTAATTACACTGGTTGAGCACACATGTGTGAGCAAGTTGACACATAGGAAAATAATTAGAAATGCTTTCTCGCTGCTTTTTCGAAAAGTACATACATACACCGTCTTCGCCAGCCCAGGTTTCTTCGCAATAACATCCAAAGATACATTCTGAATGTAGAACGCCTCAACGCACTGGGTGAGTGTTCATTCGCAGTGAAGGCCTTCCTCTCAGGCGATAACTATTACTCAAAGAGAACAAGAAAGGCTATTTTCTGGGGCGTCAGTCATCCACGTATCGCAAGATGCCACATATTTAGCATGCACAGATTGCTACTGCTGTACAGTTGAAGATACTAGACTCCAAAATCGCCAGTCAGGAACTCCGTCATGAGTGGCAATGCAGACGTTCTGATCCGCTCCTTCACTTCGTTTTGAGAATGTCACCTGCAGTGCCGCGATCCAAAGCGTTTAGTTTGTTTGGAAGTTGCAGTAGTATGCACAATACATTATTGATTTATTCTTGTTCTTTGCAGACTAAAAAACTTGATGACGTCTCAACACCGGGATTGCCCTACCCTTACAATATGATTAAAGGTGCCAATATGGATCGTTAAGCCGTGGAATTATCCCAGCTATTACAGACAAGTGCGTTATAGGTCTACCATAGACAATAGTATCAGAAGACATAATGTGGAGACATACATTTTACACATAGAATTTTGTCAGCTGCACGATGATTTTCCGAGTGGCGAGACGTTCAGACTATGTATGGCATTCACTACATGTAAGACAATACATATACAATGGATACAGTAGACAATTGAACTAATTGAATTAAATGGATCAAGAAAATTATTTGGGAAATAGTTAATTTTGCTGTCAAGCGTGAGTAGGAGAACAGCTGGCTTAACCGTTTCTAAATATCTACAAATAATGTAGTGGGTGTCATCCTTGGTTTATTTTTACACGTAATCCCTATTTACAGAAAAAAACTTTGATGTCTTTATATGACTGCCTAAGTTTATCGCATTGTTAAATATTAAAGACATATTTTTATCAAATCAAGCTGATGTTTATGTGTATTTTCTTACTCTAACCCAGCAACCAGGGCTTCACAAGAATATCGGGACAAAAATGGCCCAAGAATTTATCTGTTTCTAACGAATTGAATTCAGTGATCTGTCTTGCCAGACTAACATTATTGTTAGACAAAAATATATTTTAATTCCATATCTGTTTTTTCTTTGGAACATTCCTGCTTAATTCTACGTTTCACTGGCCTTTGATGCCATACGTGAGACACAATTTAACAACTGGATATTGCACCATTGCAACAATGTATTATACACATGTGTGTACCGACTTGTCATAATATGATGTCGATTTCTTAAACAAAATTGGAAAGAGGACATAGGTGACACCACGATAAGACACCGAGGTACCGGCTAATTTTGTTCGCCGACTGAAACCGATACAGAGTATACTGAATATTGAATGTCGGGTGAGACCAAGCCATTGCCTTAGAACACATCCCACACAGTTCTTCTAGTTTACATGATCGTGTATTGTAATTTGGTGTGGATGGATGATTTGGTGTACCCCGGAGCTCTGGAAGTGTTGGAAGGTTATCATCAGCTGCACGCGACTGGTTTGACTGGGGGTCTCAAAGTAGGTCATCATCCGGATGATCGCCAGTCGATACCAAACAGGTGGGAGCCGCATCGTAGCCGGGGACGTTGGTGTGGAGACTCAAACCCAGTGAAATATGACGTCGCGTCCATTGCGTTTTAGCGGTCACCGCATTCAGGAGTTCAAGAATGAGTCACACACTGCCCGATATGGGATATAGCGTTGTGCAGTGGGAACATCAATCCCTTCATCCGCCAGCTCCTCAAAAGTGGAGAGTGTATTTTCGCTTGATGGTGTTATCTTCTCGTTACTGTGTAAGTGGACTGTTTGAGCACCCGATGACATTGTTGGCAGCTGTAGGATTGGGCATACGTGTTCATATTGGTGATATAAGAGAAATGCCAGAGTATCCCTTCTTGGTAGAGGTTCATTTTGAGGGTGGTGTCTTACTTCTCCGGGGATCGATTGATCAGTTGAGCCACGAAGCGAGGACCGTCATCGTCGACGTCACGGCAGTGATTGTACACGAAAATATTGACTTTGAAGAGTGTTTCTATGGTATCGAGTTTACTTAAAGGCACGCCCCGGAAGTGCTGGGCTTCCATCTCCTGATCTTTTAAGTACATCTTCCAATATTTGTCGGCCATTCGCTCATATTTGATGGCCAGAAGCTTGTCCAGATCGATCGCGAGACAGCGGAATAAACATTTCCGGTCGATGCCCACTAACGGATGCATGTCTTCTCTGTATCTGCGGTTGTAAATAGTGTAGAGTGTAAGGTAGTCACAGATAACACGTTTATTATAAGAATTAGGGTCACTTCTGGGTCAAATGAGGTCAAAAATTGTGAAAATTGGTTATATACACAGTACTAATTGTTACGATTGGGTATTCAAGTTGAATCAGTTAAATGCAGTATAGGGTTGGATGTAGTCATCGGTAGCACGTTAATTATTAGAATTAAGGTCATTTTAGGGCTACTTTTGGGTCAAATGAGGTCAATAATTGGTGAAAATCGGTTATAAATTAATATTCACGGTACTAATTACAAATGGGCATCCGAACTGAATTAGTAGTATGTGGTGTAAGGTTTACATTAGGCATAGTTAACACACTAATTATTCAAATTAAGATCATTTTAGGCTAGCTTTTTGGTAAATGAGGTCAAAAATGGGTACAAATCGGTTATAAGTTAATATCTACAATGCTAATTGTTACGAATTGGAGAGATATGAAAGAGTGCGTAGACAGGCAGAATTAGTTGTATGTAGTGTAGGGTTTAAGGTAGGCATATGTAAGCATTATATTGTCTGTCGATGATTATTTCTCTAGCTGATGATTGTACGAATAGAGCCAAACAAGACCCATAAGTAGTCCGTTCGATCTATCAACAGCATATAGTTATTTCAATGGGGAAACCGATCCTTTCAACGCCCGTTCCTTCTCATTCACCAAACGCTATGTAGGCGATCTTCTCGTGGTGGATAACCGCTATATAAATGACGCAGTGAGGGATAAATATTCACTTGCACTGGATTTGAAGGAAACTACAGATAGCCCTACGGGCACATCATATTTAGACCTATATCTCTATAAAAATGAAGCGGGCATTCTCTCTCGTCGACTTTATGACAAAAGAGATGATTACAATTTCAACATCGTAAACTATATCTGTCTGGACAGTAATATTCCAGTGGGACCTGCATATGGCGTATAAAGATCTCGCTTAGTAGCATTTGCTAGATCCTGTGTTTAATGTGACGATATTAATCAACGTCTCCACTCAAAAGCTTCTGACATTTGGCGATACATATCGCATGCTGATAGAAAAAATACCAGCGTAGCGTGCAAGATCTATGTCTAATTCCGTTTAACCCGGGGCTAGGGGCCGTATGAACCCATGTACTTCATAATCCTCATGGTGCTCATATGAACATCCTCAATCAAAGCGTGGCTGGGATACATCACTCTATGGATGACGACTTTACAACGATTATTATGGATTAAGAATACTGATCAGCGATACGGATTTGATATTTTTGGAACATCATGATGTCTTGCCGGCATCGTTGAAAACTGTTGACCGCTTCTCTCTTGCATGAAATTAGCTTATGTTTATGTATACTATGATTCTCTTTTTGAATTTTGTGCTAATACTGTTATATGGAATTTGGAATAGGTCTTTGGATTATGGACGCGGATATTCTTTAATGGACGACGGCTGAATTATGAATGTCGGACCAGTCGCTTGTAATTGTGAAGGGGAATGGCTTTGAGCAATTGCTACTTTCAGCTCCATGTAATCACAGTACCTTGAATTATAAGAGCAAAATGAAAACATGAGTCTCAGATGAACCCACATTGTCACCATTTTGAATTTAATAATTGTAATCTCATAATAATATATTAAATTCTTTATTTTTCGAGGGTTACACAATCAGTCAGAAGACTGTTCTCTCTTGAGGCCCTCTGGATAAACCCAAAGGTTATATATTATCAAACATATAACACATGGTACTCATATGAACAGTCACAATCAAAGCGTGACTGAGGTACATCATTTTTAGATGACGACTCTATAACGGCTGGATTATGAATGACGGACTAGACGCTTGTAACACACACACACACATACATGTATATTGTCCCAAACGAGGACTATGTTCCAAACCCCCCCAATGATGGACTTCTTTCCTAGCTGTTGTCCAGGGCTCATGTTCTGAAGAGTTGCAAGTAATTGCGTAATATATCGATTGTGCACGTGACCGACCTCGAAAACTCGTTTTTGTGACGGCCGTATGACAAATAGCAAAAGAGGACTTTTCACACCTGTGTGACAGTGCACACATTTTTTCTGTCCAAAGTAGGACATTTCAATAGAAGGCATTGATGTGCCCGAAAAGTTGATGAATGGCTAGAATTATGTTCTTTTACATCTTTAAGGTTGTTTTACTAGTAAGTTTTTTAAATGGTTGTGACTCCTTGTGTGTCGCTGTCCTGAAATGGGTATTCTTTATTGAAAGCTGGTATAAAACGGGTTTCAGAGAAAGACACATTCCCTACGATAAAAAGAACTTCTAAACGGGGACACGTCAGCGATATGTCATCAAATGATTGCTAACTATTGGACTGTGTGTGTGGTTATGTCCGATAACAAAAATGTATATCGTACGCTATAAAACGAGGAAAATAACATCAGCTATGTTTATGTCCTCAAATGATCGCTGATCATTCAAGCGTGAGTCTGTGTAGATTTGTCCTCCATTAAGTATTGTTTTGAAGCCGGCAGTTGTTGTAATAATGTTTCACCAGTCGATAGAGGACATATTCCACGTACACGAAATGAGCCCTTCAAAACGAGGATATTTAAAACGAGGAAATGACCTTAAGTGAACTAATACAGCCATGTCCTCAATTGAAAGTTGTTTTACCAGTATGTTTTTCACATGGTTGTACCTTTTTGTGTGTAGCTGTCCTTAAATGGGTATTCTTTATTGAAAGCCGGTATAAAACGTGTTCCATCAGTCAAGAGAGGACACACGCCACACGATACAAACCTCCAAAACGGGGACACGTCAGCGATGAATACGTCCTCGAATGATTGTTAATTATTAGACTCTGTGTGTGGTTATGTCCTCAATTGGGTATACTTTATTTTTAGCTGGGGTGAAAGTGTTTATCCGATGACGAGGATGTATTCCGTACGCTATAAACTTTTAAAACGTGGAAAATAACATCAGCTGTGTTGACGTCCTCATATGATTGCTATCATTCAAGCGTAAGTCTGTGTAGATTTGTCCTCCATTGGGTATTGTTTTGAAGCGGGTATAATTGGAAGTTAGTGTAATAAGTGTGTACTAGTCGATAGAGGAAATATTCCACACGAAATGACCCTTCTAAACGAGGACATTTGGCTCATCAATGTCTGTCCTCAAATGGTTGCTTAATGAACACATACAGCCATGTACTCAGTTGGGTTTTCTTTGCTGAAAGCTGGTGTGGACTGTGTTTTTTCAATCAAGACACATACCATACAATAGTGACCAACCTCGGAAACTAGATTTTTGATGTCAGTAAGAGATAACAAGAGGACATATCACTCCTGTGTGACAGAGCACATTTGTTTCTGTCCAAAGAAGGACATATCAACAGTTCATCAAAAGTTGTATTTATGTGCATGAAAAGTTGATGAATGACTACAAATCTGTTATTGTACACCTTTAAATTTGTTTTCCTGTTCTTCACGTGTGTGTAGATGTCATAAATTGGGTATTCTTTATTGAAAGCTGGTACAAAACGGGTTTCGCCGGTCAAGAGAGGACACACGCCGCACGATACAAACCTCCAAAACGGGGACACGTCAGCGATGAATACGTCCCCGAATGATTGTTAATTATTAGACTGTGTGTGTGGTTATGTCCTCAATTGGGTATACTTTATTTTTAGCTGGGGTGAAAGTGTTTATCCGATGCGAGGATGTATTCCGTACGCTATAAACTTTTAAAACTTGGAAAATAACATCAGCTGTGTTGACGTCCTCATATGATTGCTATCATTCAAGCGTAAGTCCGTGTAGATTTGTCCTCCATTGGGTATTGGTTTGAAGCGGGTATAATTGGAAGTTAGTGTAATAAGTGTGTACTAGTCGATAGAGGAAATATTCCACACGAAATGACCCTTCTAAACGAGGACATTTGGCTCACCTCGGAAACTAGTGTTCTGGTGTCATTAAGAGATAACAATAGGACATATCACTCCTGTGTGATAGAGCACATTTGTTTCTGTCCAAAGAAGGACATATCAACAGTTCCTCAAAATTTGTATTTATGTGCATGAAAAGTTGATGAATGACTACGAATCTGTTATTGTACACCTTTAAATTTGTTTTCCTATTCTTCACGTGTGTGTAGATGTCCTAAATTGGGTATTCTTTATTGAAAGCTGGTACAAAACGGGTTTCGCCGGTCAAGAGAGGACACATCCCACACGTTATAAACCTTCAAAACTGGGACACGTCAGCGATGAATATGTCCTCAAATGATTGCTAAATATTAGACTGTGTGTGATTATGTCCTCAATTGGGTATCTTTTGTTTAAAGCTGAGAATATGCTTGCCCGATGACGAGGACGTATTCCGTACGCTATAAACCTTCAAAACGAGGAAAATAACATCAGCTGTGTTCATGTGCTTAAATGGTTGACTGCAGTTCTTTCATTTCAGAAATACATTGGTCAGCTTTTGCAATGGCTTTAATTAATGGAAGAAATCTTGCGCCGAGGTTCTGGTAGTGCATGACCATATTCGTACCTCTAGATATACTCTTCTATATAGGTCAAAATCAACTCAAGTAATTTGAGCTCAGAAACATATATATCAAGGTTAGTCATCTCCAATAATCGTCTGGCCTACTCTAACATAATCATATATGGAACATGAATTCAAAGACCTTAGACTTACATGTAACATAGAATTTGACTTTCAGAAAATAGGTCGAGGTCAGTGATATTCAGTAGACTTCAGGTCCAGGCATATGTGGTATAATTTTGGACAATTTAGATATAATCCTTAATGAAATATGGTACGAAGTAGAATCTGACCTGGATAAAACAGGTCAAGGTCAGTCATCTTCAGCACACCTTTGGACCATCGACAGATGTATACCTAGTTTCAATTTGGAAAGCCTAGCCTCATATCTTCATGTCCTATCATAATGAACAGTATATGACCTATAAAAAATAGGTCAAGGTCAGTCAAATGGAATAGGCCTCTAGTCAATCAAGAGTTGCATATATAATATGAATTTGGAGACCCTACCTTTCATCCTTCAGAAAATATAGCAAATACTAGGATTTGACCTTGATAAAATAGGTCAAGGTCAGTCATTTTTATTAGGCTTCTGACCATGTGATATGAATTCACGGTGCTGGTCTATAATTCTTCTTGAGATATCGCGTTCACAAGATGGATGGGCCGACAGACGGACAGATACCCTCGGGATTTTGCCCGAGGATAATCACCTTAGCTTCGCTAACATTCTTGCATGGGTT
>JAVTVY010030888.1:0-12973 GCA_036873755.1 Hanleya hanleyi | reverse complement strand
ATGCTGCAAATTTCATAATTGTCCCTACAATATTAACCGAGATCCAGCCCGGACAAGTCCCAATTCACAGAGATTTCAGGAACAAAGGGCCATAACTCTTGAAAATATAAGCGAAACGGGGAGAAACTTTATGCTGCACAAATGTGGGGCACTGACCACATATCATGCAAATTTCATACTTGTCCATACAATATTAACCAAGATCCGGCCCGGACAAGTCCCATTCACAGAGATTTCAGAAAAAGGGCCATAACTCTTGAAAATTATACCCGAACTCGGAATAAACTCTACGCTACAGAACTACGAGGTACTGACCACATTCCATGCAAGTTTCAATCCTGTCCATCAAATATTAACCGAGATATTGCGCGGACAAGAAACTCGGACGGACAGACGGACGGACAAAGCGATCGCTATATGCCCCCCCTCTAATTAGAGGGGGGGCATAATAAAAAATGGAACCTGTGTCAAGGTCTTAGTGAACAGAGTGTTGTTGCTGTTACAAAGTATTTTGGAAATTGCTGAAAAGCATATGCCAGAAGAAAATGATATTGCATGTGCAGAGCATTTAGTTCCCGGACTGAATGTTAAATGTTGAGCATGCAAGCAGGCAACTCAACAATAAATTGAAAACCTTACGATTACGTCTGGTCACTTTCAGGCAATCCAAATTATACGCAATATGAAATAATCTCCTGCAAAATACAGAAAAAAGAAAAGGTACCATGCAAATATTGGTACGGGTGATTCAGTTTAAGCAGGAAGTTTGACCAAGAATATTAAACAATTTCTCAAATTTATTTTCCTGCACCACTGGACAAATTTAAATTTGGGAAATTGTTTAAAATTCATTGTAAACCATTCAGTCAAAACTAAATCACCCCTTTATCACTACTTATATGGTAACCTTTCCCTTTCCGTAGTTTGCAGGCACTTAGACAATGTTGCATATACTCTAGATTGACCGAAAGTGACACAATGTTTTCACTGTATTGTTGTGAAGTGAATCCTCAAACCACAGCACAGTGAATTAATCCAACATCCAAAATTCAGCCAATCAGTGAAGTTGTAAGAAGCAGCAGTGTGACTCGCCTGGATTTGCCTCGGGCATGTCAGGTGGCTTGTTTGTTGTAGTCTTGTCAGGTTCTACTGTGAATAGATACATGTATAAACTTGAGTAATTAAACTGTGTGTGTATATATCCACTTTTCCTTTGGACATATGCAGAAATGACAATATGTTTCCAGTTCAATCAAACCCCTCCCCATGCATGAAGCGATTTGAATATTAAATGGCACCCGTGTTAACATGACAAAAGCATTATTTAATCTACTGTCTGTCTCACATTACAAGGAAATGTGATTTTCTTCAATTAATCCAACATCCAAAAATTCAGTCAATCAGTGCAGTTGTAAGAAGCAGCAGTGTGACTCACCTTGCTGTTCCGTATGTGGCATGGGTTTTGGAGTGGCGGTATTTACTTCTGTGAAAAGACACATGTATACACTGGAGTGATTAAATTGTGTGTGTGTAGATACACATGAGCAGTGTGACTAACGTCACAGGACCTACGAAGTACAGTAGGCACTAGGACTCGAACGCGAACTGAACTCTTGGAAATCCCCACCCCCAGTTGAAATCCTGCCTATATTAAGATGGGCACCGCCCAAGTCAGAATCGCCACTGATTTTCATCAAAAATCACCAGAAATTTCCATCAAAAATAGGTCAGCTCAGAACTTGTGGGTAACAGTCTCCTAATGCGCCTTCATTCCAAAATAAATAACGATCACCGATTTAATTTTACATTTTTTTTTTAAAGGAAACAGATTGAATAATATAGGTTCACTAGATTTCAAGCTTTACGTGTGAAAATACATCTACATCACTTTAGTGGTTTTTAGTGCCCTTGTCCAGGATCAAAACAACTTTTTAAATCACATTATTTTCCCAACAATACACCAAATTTTTATATATAGTACTATAGTATAGAAAGGTAGCATTTATGTAGTTTACGGTAATTCAACTCGAGACCAACACCTTCTATGCACAAGATAATAATGATTCTATGTGATTCTCCTGAGCATATCCGGTACAAAGACGAATAAATAGCGTCTCTACATCACATTGTTATCTAGATATATGAAACAACACATTTTGGGTATCGGCAATCTGATGAATGTACTATTCCGGTTTCCTTGTTTTCACATTATATTCTATGGCAGTTGATCGGTGATTTTCTTTATGATAAACGTTAAACCACCTCAGCTTCGTTGTGCAAACAGCGCTGAATTTTTGAGGGTATATGCAGTAGGGTATTTTTAGCCGGAGAGTAACTGATAGGCCTACTCATTAAATGCGATAAAACGTTGGAGCAAAACGGACCACAGTTTTCTTGGCAATGATGACATGTTTGGATGTGAAATAGGATACACGTTACAGGCTACAGCTTACATATATATAACAATATACTGAAGTGTTAATTATAAATCTAATTTTAATCAGAATTATTTCAGATCAGAACTTGCTGGTAACAATGCCCTAATGCACGTTTCATGCCAAAAATCAAGGTTCTAATGTCTTGAAAATATAACCGAAAGCAGGGAAACTTTATGCTGCACAACTATGGGGCATTGACCACATATCATGCAAATTTCATACTTGTCCATGCAATATTAACCGAGATTCAGCCCGGACAAGTCCCAATTCACAAAGATTTCAAGAAAAAAGGGTCATAACTCTTGAAAATATATGCGAAACTTCATGCTGCACAACTACAGGGCACTGACCACATATCCTGCAAATTTCTTAATTGTCCATACAATATTAACCGAGATCCAGCCTGGACAAGTCCCTAGTCACAAAATTTGAAGAAAAAAAAGACCATAACTCTTGAAAATATATGTGAAAGGTGGAGAAACTTCACACTGCACAACTACAGGGCACTGACCACATATGCTGCAAATTTCATAATTGTCCCTACAATATTAACCGAGATCCAGCCCGGACAAGTCCCAATTCATGGAGATTTCAGGAACAAAGGGCCATAACTCTTGAAAATATACGCAAAACGCGGAGAAACTTCATGCTGCACAACTACAGGGCACTGACCACATATGCTGCAAATTTCATAATTGTCCCTACAATATTAACCGAGATCCAGCCCGGACAAGTCCCAATTCACAGAGATTTCAGGAACAAAGGGCCATAACTCTTGAAAATATAAGCGAAACGGGGAGAAACTTTATGCTGCACAAATGTGGGGCACTGACCACATATCATGCAAATTTCATACTTGTCCATACAATATTAACCAAGATCCGGCCCGGACAAGTCCCATTCACAGAGATTTCAGAAAAAGGGCCATAACTCTTGAAAATTTTACCCGAACTCGGAATAAACTCTACGCTACAGAACTACGAGGTACTGACCACATTCCATGCAAGTTTCAATCCTGTCCATCAAATATTAACCGAGATATTGCGCGGACAAGAAACTCGGACGGACAGACGGACGGACAAAGCGATCGCTATATGCCCCCCCTCTAATTAGAGGGGGGGCATAATAAAAAATGGAACCTGTGTCAAGGTCTTAGTGAACAGAGTGTTGTTGCTGTTACAAAGTATTTTGGAAATTGCTGAAAAGCATATGCCAGAAGAAAATGATATTGCATGTGCAGAGCATTTAGTTCCCGGACTGAATGTTAAATGTTGAGCATGCAAGCAGGCAACTCAACAATAAATTGAAAACCTTACGATTACGTCTGGTCACTTTCAGGCAATCCAAATTATACGCAATATGAAATAATCTCCTGCAAAATACAGAAAAAAGAAAAGGTACCATGCAAATATTGGTACGGGTGATTCAGTTTAAGCAGGAAGTTTGACCAAGAATATTAAACAATTTCTCAAATTTATTTTCCTGCCCCACTGGACAAATTTAAATTTGGGAAATTGTTTAAAATTCATTGTAAACCATTCAGTCAAAACTAAATCACCCTTTTATCACTACTTATATGGTAACCTTTCCCTTTCCGTAGTTTGCAGGCACTTAGACAATGTTGCATATACTCTAGATTGACCGAAAGTGACACAATGTTTTCACTGTATTGTTGTGAAGTGAATCCTCAAACCACAGCACAGTGAATTAATCCAACATCCAAAATTCAGCCAATCAGTGAAGTTGTAAGAAGCAGCAGTGTGACTCGCCTGGATTTGCCTCGGGCATGTCAGGTGGCTTGTTTGTTGTAGTCTTGTCAGGTTCTACTTTGAATAGATACATGTATAAACTTGAGTAATTAAACTGTGTGTGTATATATATCCACTTTTCCTTTGGACATATGCAGAAATGACAATATGTTTCCAGTTCAATCACACCCCTCCCCATGCATGAAGCGATTTGAATATTAAATGGCACCCGTGTTAACATGACAAAAGCATTATTTAATCTACTGTCTGTCTCACATTACAAGGGAATGTGATTTTCTTCAATTAATCCAACATCCAAAAATTCAGTCAATCAGTGCAGTTGTAAGAAGCAGCAGTGTGACTCACCTTGCTGTTCCTTATGTGGCATGGGTTTTGGAGTGGCGGTATTTACTTCTGTGAAAAGACACATGTATACACTTGAGTGATTAAATTGTGTGTGTGTAGATACACATGAGCAGTGTGACTAACGTCACAGGACCTACGAAGTACAGTAGGCATTAGGACTCGAACGCGAACTGAACTCTTGGAAATCTCCACCCCCAGTTGAAATCCTGCCTATATTAAGATGGGCACCGCCCAAGTCAGAATCGCCACTGATTTTCATCAAAAATCACCAGAAATTTCCATCAAAAATAGGTCAGCTCAGAACTTGTTGGTAACAGTCTCCTAATGCGCCTTCATTCCAAAATAAATAACGATCACCGATTTAATTTTACATTTTTTTTTTTAAAGGAAACAGATTGAATAATATAGGTTCACTAGATTTCAAGCTTTATGTGTGAAAATACATCTACATCACTTTAGTAGTTTTTAGTGCCCTTGTCCAGGATCAAAACAACTTTTTAAATCACATTATTTTCCCAACAATACACCAAATTTTTATATATAGTACTATAGTATAGAAAGGTAGCATTTATGTAGTTTACGGTAATTCAACTCGAGACCAACACCTTCTATGCACAAGATAATAATGATTCTATGTGATTCTCCTGAGCATATCCGGTACAAAGACGAATAAATAGCGTCTCTACATCACATTGTTATCTAGATATATGAAACAACACATTTTGGGTATCGGCAATCTGATGAATGTACTATTCCGGTTTCCTTGTTTTCACATTATATTCTATGGCAGTTGATCGGTGATTTTCTTTATGATAAACGTTAAACCACCTCAGCTTCGTTGTGCAAACAGCGCTGAATTTTTGAGGGTATATGCAGTAGGGTATTTTTAGCCGGAGAGTAACTGATAGGCCTACTCATTAAATGCGATAAAACGCTGGAGCAAAACGGACCACAGTTTTCTTGGCAATGATGACATGTTTGGATGTGAAACAGGATACACGTTACAGGCTACAGCTTACATATATATAACAATATACTGAAGTGTTAATTATAAATCTAATTTTAATCAGAATTATTTCAGATCAGAACTTGCTGGTAACAATGCCCTAATGCACGTTTCATGCCAAAAATCAAGGTTCTAATGTCAACGGTTCTCCTTATTTTGCCGACGAAAGGATTCGGATGGACTCACTCACCGGACAATTTATAATCTGTAGCCTACTTCGTAGGAACATATCCACACTTCCTTGTACATATTCACAAATGACACTTTAGTTTAATCCCACTCACCCCATGCATGAAATAAATTGAACACAGGAAGGAAGCTATCAGAGATTGCTCAATTGTATGCACCCCCCCCCCCCCCTTTCCGCTTTAATCCGACACTGCCCCGCCATTGTTCTGTTCTGTATTGGTCAGTGGAGGCCTTCATGATTATGAAAATTCTATTTCAGTCAATTTTTTTGCCATGCCTCGCATAATACATATTCAAAGTATCGACCAACAAGTGCTAATACAATGTTTTGATGCAAGATGGTCACCAGGGCTTTCGTCAAATCTGAAAATGAGACCTGCATTCCTTGGGAGTATATTGTGGTGAAATTATGAAGCGATCAGTAAACTTTGAATTTTGCACCCAATTAACCCTTTTGGGGGCAATTTCATACTTCAGGACCTATGTGGTCTGCTTTGGAATGTAGAATGACACATATAGCCATTTTTGGTCCAAATCGGTTAACATGACAAAAGCAATATTTAATCTACTGTCTGTCTCACATTACAAGGGAATGTGATTTTCTTCAATAAATCGGAGACAATTTTTTTCTCAGAGCGGTGGAATTTCTATCATTTTTATTCTGAAATATCATAAAAAATCCAATCATGAAAATGTGAGTCAAATTCATCAAACTGAATTTCGCCCTGACAATTTTCACCCTCTACATCCGACGGTCACCAGCTGATGAAACGGTGGTCAGCTAGTGAGGCTTTTTTCGCAACACAGGTGAGATGGTGTTAGAAATTTGGATTTCTTTCACATTTCTTCTGAGGTAATATTAATGGATATTCATTCATGGGAAATAACAGTTGTTATTTCAATCGTTCGGTACACATCAGAACGCCTTGTACTTAAATATATCGTACGAACATGCGGGGCAATGCTGTTTTCTAGCAAAGTCTCGTTTTCAAGCTGTTCTTATCACTAATTTCTGACACTTATCGATAAATATTATCCTGCGTAATTATTCCCTATTCAATGCTCTTTGTATGTCACCCAAACTTCGGTGGATTTATTTGGTGTAAGCATTGATATCAATTAAAGATAGTGCCACAGCACTGTAGCTCATCTGTCTGTAACTGGAGAAAGTAGCTGTGGGAAATTTTTACTAAAGAACTGCAATAGACGAGTTTCTAACTTTTGTTGTCCCCCTGAACACTAACTGATCCATGCAGTTATTTCCTGAGATTTCATGATAAAGTTTCATGCGAAATTCAAGATGCGGCCATATTGGATTTTCGAATCGGACAAGAAAAGGTATCTTGCTCAACTTGACCCCAAGGAGAACCTGTGTATCAAATTTGAGAAAGATCAATGCAGTAGTTCCCAAGAAATCGCGATAACAAAGTTTCATGGGGAAATCCAAGATGGCCACCTGGTGGCCATATTGGATTTTTGAATCAGAGCAGAAAAGGTATCTTGCACAACTAGACCCGAAGGGGAACCTGTGTACCAAATTTGAGAAAGATCCATGCGGTAGGTCCCGAGAAATCACGATAATGTTTCATCTGGAAATCCAAGATGGCGGCCTGGTGGCCATATTGAATTTTTCAATCAGACCACAAAAGTATCTTGCACAACTAGACCCCAAGGGGAACCTGTGTATCAAATTTGATAACGATCCATGCAGTACTTGGAACCTGATAAATCACGAAGTTTCATAGGGAAATCCAAGATGGCCGTCTGGTGGCCATATTGGATGTTCGAATCAGAGCAAAAAAGTTATCTTGCACAGCTAGACCCCAAGGGCAACCTCCGTACCAAATTTGAGAAAGATCCATGCAGTAGTTCTTGAGAAATCACGATAACAAGGTTTCATCTGGAAATCCAAGATGGCCACCTGGTGGCCATATTGGATTTTTCAATCAACCACAAATTGTATCTTGCACAACTAGACCCCAAGGGGAACCTCTGTACCAAATTTGAGAAAGATCCATGCAGTAGTTCCTGAGAAATCGCGATAACAATGTTTCACTTGGAAATCCAAGATGGCCGCCTGGAGGCCATATTGGATTTCTGAATCAGACCACAAAAGTATCTTGCACAACTAGACCCCAAGGGGAACCTGTGCATCAAATTTGAGAAAGATCCATGCAGTACTTCCTGATAAATCATGACAAGAAGTTTCATAGGAAAATCCAAGATGGCCGTCTGGTGGCCATATTGGATGTTCGAATCAGAGCAGAAAAGGTATCCTGCACAGCTAGACCCCAAGGGCAACCTCTGTACCAACTTTGAGAAAGATCCATGCAGCAGTTCCTGAGAAATCACAATAACAATGTTTCATCTGGAAATCCAAGATGGCAACCTGGTGGCCATATTGAATTTTTCAATCAGACCACAAATTGTATCTTGCACAACTAGACCCCAAGGGGAACCTCTGTACCAATTTGAGAAAGATGCATGCAGTAGTTCCTGAGAAATCGCGATAACGAAGTTTCATCGGGAAATCCAAGATGGCCGCCTGGTGGCCATATTGGATTTCTGAATCAGACCACAAAAATATCTTGCACAACTAGAATTCCAAAGGGGAACCGGTGTATCAAATTTGAGAAAGATCCATGCAGTACTTCCTGATAAATCACGATAACGAAGTTTCATAGGGAAATCCAAGATGGCTGCCTGATGGCCATATTGGAAGTTCGAATCAGAGCAGAAAAGGTATCTTGCACAACTAGACCCCAAGGGGAACCTGTGTACCAAATTTGAGGAAGATCCACGCAGTAGTTCCTGAGAAATCGCAATAACAATGTTTCATGGGGAAATCCAAGATGGCCACCTGGTGGCCATATTGGATTTGTGAATCAGACCACAAAAGGTATCTTGCACAACTAGACCCCAAAGGGAACCTGTGAGCCAAATTTGAGGAAGATCTATGCAGTAGTTCCTGAGAAATCGTGACAACAATGTTTCATCGGGAAATCCAAGATGGCCGCCTGGTGGCCATATTGAATTTTTGAATCAGACCACAAAAGGTATCTTGCACAACTAGACCCCAAGAGGAACCTGTGTACCAAATTTGAGAAAGATCCATGCAGTAGTTACTGAAAAATAATGACAAAATTTCACTGGCAAATTCAAGATGGCCACCATGGCAGCCATATTTAAAATCGTATCGACACGGCATGAACAAATTCTGGTGTACTCATTGGGGGGAACATGCATGCCAAGTTTCAGCTTAATCGGCCAAGCGGTTTCAGAGAAGAAGATGTTTACGCATGACACACAACGGACGACGGACTACGGACAGTCAGGCCATGACATAAGCCCATCGGGCCTTCGGCCCAGATGAGCTAAAAAGTCACACCATGTGCATTTATCCAGGCTACAGTGAACAGCACAAGCATGCTACGCACTTTTCTTGATGCTGCTCATCAGTACTTATGCGAATTAAATTCATTGAAGTTTGGGTGACATATAAAGAGCATTGAATAAGGAATAATTACACCTGATAATCTGTACCGATTAGTGTCAGTTATTAGCGATACGAACAACTTTAAAACGAAGCTTCGCTTGAAAACAGCATATCTCTCTGTGTTCATATCTTTAAGCACAATGTGTTCTGCTACGTAACCGAGTGATTAAAATGATGACTGTTATTTCCCATGAATGAATATCCATTATTATTGCCCATAACCTCACAAGACACGTGAAAGAAATCCAAATAGCTAAAACCACCTCACCTGTATTGCGAGAATAGCCTCACCGGCTGACCACTGTTTCACCGGCTGGCGACGGTCGGATGAAGGGGATGATTTTGCATGTTTTGCATGACTCATAGGAGTCAGTTCCAATGTTCCAACATTGCAAGCCCAACGTCATTGTGCTTTAAAACTAACATGCAATATGTATTGGAGAATTTTTTTAATTTCGAATAAGTTTTCTTTAGATTGCAGAATGAATATGCACAAATTACATGTACATATAGATTTGCCAAAATCATGTGCTCTCGTAATGTGAGACAGACACTATTTCCGAAATTGACAATGTTATAGGCCCACAAAGTTTGTGTGATGAATTCTGATTTCATAAGCAAAACTGCGTACGGTGTAATATTGATATTCTCCAGGCCTGTCACTGGGGTTTTCTAAAAAAATAGGACATTTTCAAAACAAAAAGTGGGACAAAATGTTGTGAATCTAAATACACAATTATTACGTGAACGTGTAAGCAATTAACATGCATTATGGTCATTTTTATCGACTTTGAGCCAATTCGGGTGAAACTACAGCTGTGGTGGCAAGATGATGGACAGTTGTCTGGCTCTTTTATATATATGTTGCTGAGTGCTTGACTTTCTCACCCACTGCGTTTCTGTTGGCTGCCAGTTACATTATAAGACCATGTAGTATAGATTAGGGCTCCCACTCGCCATTCGGCAAATAATAGGGCTAAACATAGGGATAAAATTTCCCCAAAATAGAGCAAAGTTTATGAAAAATAGGGTTTTTAGGACAAATATAGGGTTAGTTTTTATGGAGCGAATACAATTTGTTCTCTGATAATTTAGGATTATGTAACCCGAGTTTCATCAAGTAGGGGCTTTATACTTATTTTGGTGAAAATTTGATTGAGTGTTGAGCAGTGTAGTGAATTGAGACACGTGAGGGGAGTAACAAGCGTTCTGAGAACCCCAACATCTCGCCTTGCGGGGGTCATCCGCTGAAGCTGCAGCAGTATTGACAGCATACATGTACAGCAAACTTTCTATGTAGAGGTGTACATGTAAATATTTGCCTAACAAAAACATTAGCATTGGAAAAGCATGAAGTCTAAACAGCAATAATTTAGCCATACTTAATATTTCATGTCACAAAGAACACATGCAAATCTGGTATAGACAATGTCTAACATGGATGATCTCGTACATACAAAAACATCTGACAGATTATGTGGTACAGACAATAACATCTGACTTACATGTAGATGATCCAGTACAGACAATACAGTCTGGAATAGATGATCTGGTACAGACAATAATGTCTGGAATAAATTATCTGGTACAGATAACATCAGTCCCATGTGGGATTACTGCCAGATAGATCAATCCTGTGTAGGGTTATCATTAACAAAACCTCATAATTTGGACACAAATTAATATTTCATCTCATAAATAGCACAGGTGCATCCTCTAATCATAAGAAACATGTGTACCAAGTTTCATAATCATTCAATGACAGCTGACAACTGCAGCAAACTTTCTATGTACATGTAGAGGCCTACATGTACAATTCGGCTATACAGAAAAAACTATCATTTGCCATAATTTGGACAAAAATTGATATTTCATCTCAAAAATAGCACAGGTACATCCTCTAATCATAAGAAACATGAGCACCAAGTTTCATAATCATCCAATGACAGCTGACATTTGCAGCAAACTTTCTAAGTACAGATGTACATGTAAAAAACGCAAAACTATCATAACATTGAAGCACCCATGGAATCCCCAGGAGTAGTTTAATATTTTTTTAAAATTTGCTAAACCAAAAACCTTATCATTTCCAGGCCGGGGAAACCGATGACGAGATAAGAGAAACCTTGAGTATTTTTGCTTGATTTAACATGACTAGCATTATGAACATTATCAGTTGACAAATATTTTGTATCGAGTGAGTTGTGCCTGAAGAAAAGTAACTCATCCCTGGGTCAAGCTGACAACAGATTAGGGATCATACGGCAAATGGTGATAAATTTGATAAAATATAGGGGAAAATAGGGGAAGCTAAAAGATGGGCTAGTGGGAGTCTTGATATTAATACTGTTGGTTGTAAAAGTGTGTATTTGCTGAAAATGCTGCACTTAGTTCAGAATATTTTCTCGAATTAGCCTTCTCTATTCTTGACAGCTGAAATCCCTGCAAAGTAAGACAAATAGAGTAAAAGTAGGAAAAATAGGACAAAGTAGGGCAGATTCTGGAAAAGTAGGATAAGTGGGAGGCCTGATTCGCCATTATTTAAAATATGATATGCATATATCGAATGACCATCAATGTGTCATTTTGATCTTCCGTAAATTGATCACAAAACATGCAGTGAATCTTAAATCCACAACACGGTGAATTAATCCACCATCCACAATTCATCCAATCAGTGAAGTTGTAAGAAGCAGCAGTGTTAGTTACCTGTTACTGCCCCAGTTTGTTGGGGGTTATGCTTTGATTTACCGGTACTTATGTGAAAAGATACATGTTAAATATGTTAACCCATACCTTGCGGCAATCATGGTTCCAATAACAATTTTATGATGTACGTTTTTCTTTTTAATTTATCAACTGGATAATTATCTGTTGGTGCAACATCCACAACACTTCTGCAATCTCAGTAAACCATGATGGTATACTCACGGAGATAGATATGTAAACAAGAATTAAGGTTTAGGACATTTTCGCGGCTAATATGCCTGACGTCTGGCAAACAAATTTATTTACTAAGGGTCGTAACTTTGTATGGTAATGCAATTAACAGAATGGCCTGGGGTATTTCCCCTGAACACATAACGGTACTTGCTTTACATCATTGTACATGAATCAAACTTTCCCTAAATTATGAATGAAATCAAAACTGTATGCACTAATACAAGAATTAAGTTGAAAAATTGACCATAACAGGTGCTGCTGCTGCGGGGGACGTGGACCTCTATGGTCAATTTGTTTTGGTCGATAATATCCCATGGTGACAAGACACTGTGCAAGTTTGAAGTCGATCATTTCAATTAGGAAAGGAACGCAGTTGAGAAAATAATAAAAGATGTACATTGTATGCCACCTGTAACTAGGGTATGTCCGGACAAGATCAAACGCTGAATTCCAAGAAGGCTGGTGGTCATCTTGAAGTACACAGGTAACTAAAAAGCATGCCAATCGTCCTCTCCCTGATGTCAAGACGCTCTCCAAATTTGACGTTAATTGGTTCAATAGTTCTTGGATGTACAAAATCTGTGTAAAGAATCGACAAAACAAAATGGCTGATGGCAGCCATCTTGGATTACACTGCTAAATAAAAAGCAATCCCAACTGTCCTCTCATCAATGTCAAGACAATCTGCAAGTTTAAATACGATCGGTTCAATGGTTCTCTAGTTATTGGTCGTACAAAAAATGTGTAAAGATCCGACAACGCAAGATGGCTGATGGCGGCCATTTTG
>JAVTVY010030887.1:0-12864 GCA_036873755.1 Hanleya hanleyi | reverse complement strand
ACTGCGATTGAATAGGAAAGAAGGAAGTGACGTGGTCAGACAGATTGGGTTCTGGGTACTCGCGCATGGGCACTGGGGAGCACAGGGACTATTTTGTTTCTGTGGTAATGTATTACAATAGAGCAATCGCGTAAGAACACGATAGCAATAAGGTATGTGAAGGTAAGTTTAAGCTTAGAAATAGGAAAATTGATTTTCAAATTTTTCATTTTTAAAAAGTTTTTGAGTCGCGGGGATATTGTTGGTCAGTCGGGTTAGTCCAAACAAACACCTTTTTAATTTGGACCTCATGGCAAACAGTTCGTGGCTTGTAAAAACCTAAATCATGAAATGCCCTCCTTTCTTCAGCGCAAACATGCGACTGTTCATTTTTATCTCCAGCAAAGATCGATTACGGGCTGTCCAGTTTTCGCCATCATTCACTGGATGTCAGGAAATGGAGTAAACAACGGGCTAATCGACACAAAAATTATGTTTAGATAATTTTAACATGTGGATTAGATATAAAAACAAGTACATGTTACTGACAATTCCATAATTTCAAGACAGGAAGCAATTTTTTTGAAAGATGCACAATGTATTGCAAAAATCAGAATTTGGTTTGTGTATTGCAAAATTCGGGGAGAAATTACAAAAATCGGCGGAGGATGCTGATTCACCTAATTACTTTCCTTCACCTAAGAGGCTATCTAGGAAACAACATAGCTCATACAAATTTCTTAGTCTAAGATCTCTGGAATGGTTAGACTCGAGGAATGATATGAAATGCTGAAGTCATTTTGCCAAAAGACCTGCAGAACTGCTTACGGTAATTTCCCTATTAATTCACCTTCCAAATTTAATTCGAAAACGGCCGATTTTTCCCCTGTCGTGATTTTGTCCATCCTAATAAAACGAAAACGGGAGCATTTTCAATATACCCGTGAAACAATAAATTCGAACACTCCCGTTTTCGCCACGGAGTTCGTGCCGATAAAAGTAAAGTGAATATGTTACTAGAATCTCGTATAGTATGTCGCCGTATGCTATTATTCGTAAACGCAGAGAAACAACAGGGAATGGTACAATATAATCAGACTGAACAAAAAGGAAGGAATACGTTCAATGTTTTGGCCTACTTTTACGATGTTATTATGGACGCGAATTTACGGACGTCAGCTCAAAAATCTGCATGATCTTGCTGAACTTGTCACTCGATCAATATGGTTGACTTCCTCGAATAAAATTAAACGCCTTTATCAGGGTAGAGGAGATTTTCTGACATCATACACTGCCTTTTATGGAAACTATGATGAGACATCAAAGTTAATACACAGTAATAAATACGATCACTACGACCACGGCAAAGCGGTCCGCCATTTTGGATCTCCCGTGAAAATCGGCGCGACATTTAATTCGAACACTCAAGTTTTTCTGGAATACGCTCGACAAATAATTCGAAAGTAGCCAATTTTTGGAGTGGCGAGTTTCATCACTACATCGCGAATTAATAGGGAAATTACCGTACCAATCCTATATTAGTTCTGTTTTATTTTCTGAAGGCCCAAAGGGAAATAAGAAATTTTGGTCATATACGACCGGGCTCAAGAATGAACATCCTCTATCGCAGTACTGTAGTCGATTAACTTAATACTTCACATTCAGCCCAAATACTGAGGGTTATGTAACGGCATCTCAGATCTGTGTTCAGTTCTACTTTAAGTACTTATCTTCCACGGGTTGTCAATCGCTACCCTCTACCAAAGGGAGACCACTCATAACAAATGCCTATATAAAATAGCAGACTGGTCTCCCTTGCATGATATGCTAAATATTCGTTAATAGCCAATTATTGTCTAAACTGACAAGACAAACCTATTCTCACTACACCACCCACAGTTGATATTCTGGGTTGACCTGGGATGTCGTGCACGCCACAGGTCATGGCAAGAATAAGCTTATGCCTCCGCTCGTCGAACAGCTTGTTATAAGAGGTGACTAACTGGGGCACCCGTTGGGTTCTAGGGTTTGAAAAGGAATAGGAACCAATGTTGTGATATGGATGAAATATAGTTGAAAATGACGTTGAATCATATTCAATCACTCACTACACCACTGCAAAAAAAAAAAAATAAATGAATAAAATCTACTGTTTTCAGTATTATGTATTTCCATAGTTCTCAGCCAGTTGAAAATTCCATTTAGGATACCTTTTAACACCACGATATTGGTACCGGTACAGTTTAAAGGAGTACTTACCTTATTTTATATAGGTTCGTATTACAAAGGTTAATCTCTTAAAGAAATATAACCCACTATTTTAATGTCTTTGAGGGCGATAACATATTATTTCTATTACAAGTTTTCCGCTTTGAGATCGACGTGGGTGCCACCATGTTGCCTGTGGGATGACTTGACTGATGATGTCAACATTCAGTACAACGTCCCGGTTAACGCTTGATCCAAGGACGTTCCAATGATGGACAGTTGATTTACTCTGGGTTCAAGTTTTAATTTGAGGCAAAAACTGGTGCAGCGAATCTCATGGGGGTAATTCCTGAAAGGGAAGTGATTTAGGTTATCTCAGCCAACAAAAGAATTTCTTCTCAAGTTTTTCAACTGAGAGTTGCCGGATTGAACTTTGGACAAAATTTGAAGCTGAACGGTAACCTATTAACCCGTCATCTTCAAAATCTATAAGGTGGTTTGAATTTGGTATAGCGAGGTTACACTGTACTCTTTTAAAGGCCTGCATAACCGTAAACTGGGAAAAGAAAGAAATGCTGATAGTTTGCAAGCTGTTCATCCACTGAGAGTTTATGTATTATCATGTAAACCAGTAGTAACGATAAGGTAAAGAAACCAAGACAAGTCCTTTGTTGAGCTTCTACTGAAAGGGGTCTTTTATATGGCGTAAGTAATCCTGTAAGAACAATACAATACATTTGTCAATTGTCCTTCAATTTCCGACATTATTGCATAATAAAGTTATATTTCTGCAAACAATGTAGTTTTGTTATCTTTACCAGTCGGTTATTCACCAGTGTAAACATATTACATCACTATATCCGACCGTTTGTTTCTCAAACAATTGTGAGTGTTAAAACATTACTATTAATCACAATAGTTCATTCAATTTTTCTGGTTATCCTTGCAATATTCTGTAACTCCATTAGTTACTTCCTGGCTACTATTACCAAGGGTTAAGCCCCAGCCAAGTGACATAAATCACAAGTTGCTCTTTAATCAATAACAGTAATTTGAATTAAAATTTAGAACAATTTGAATAAACTTTACAAACAATTTCCAATTACGGAAATTACATACTTCAAGCTGAATCATATCATTATATTTATGTAGTCCATTATCTGCTGCTAAATCATAAGGAAAATTTACAAGATTTGGTTACATAATACATGAGAATAACATTCATTCATTAGGAAATGGGTCACCAAGACATCAGAATAACATCCCAGGCACGAGAGCTTCATCCTCCACATCAAACCCCATAGTGGGCAAACTGTAACAGAAATGCCCTTTATATACTACTAATGCTAAATTTATCCATGTTCATGTTATGCACTCAAAATCACGTATAGTCTGCATAGAAGTGATATTAATAAAATAAAATACTTTCTACACGTGGAATGTACCATCGTGACATGTAATCGGTCTGGCAAAATTACAATTTACAGAGGGAAGGTTACAAAACCTAATTCTCGCACAAAATCACAGCATACAGGTTGCACAAAATTGATGTTCAAATCTATATGGCTCAAGTCTGTGATTCGATGCAGGGTTCGTACGGGTGCTTGAAATCCTTGAAAGTGCTTAAATTTGCAAATTACATTTTCCAGGCCCTTGAAAGTGCTTGAAAATCCATGTTTTGTAAAAGGTCCTTGAAAGTGCTTAAATTCTATTATTTTGTGCAAAATATTTATTTCTGGATAACAATTTGGTGATCTGTGAAGAACTTGTGAATCGATTGAAGTTTTTGTTCAGTATAAACGAAGTCTGTCGAGTAGGGCCTAGCATAGCGCGTATCTGACGATCTCCTCGAATTTCCCTGACAAGGGAGATAATTACATAGTAGCACATTGAATGTGTAAAGAGAATGCTTATCTCCCTTTGTAAACTCTCGCGAGAGTTGTATTTCGTCTGCGACAAATCTCGCGAGACTTCGGTTTTGCTCTGAAATGGCGGGACGCTGGTTTTATTTTTTTTTCGTAATCTTCGCCTTTATTTGTATTCAGTTGACCGTGACCTTGGCCATGCCTGGTAAATGTTTATTCAGAGAGTGTTGGCTGGTCGATGAACAGTATAAAGACTGGATAGAACAAGTGGGCGATAAGCGCAAAGCTCGCTGCAAACTTTGTTTAAAAGTGTCCAACATGGGTGATTCGGCGGTCTCCAGTCACATGAGAGGGCAAAGACATCAGAGTTTAGCTGGGCAAAAACTCACGATGAAGGATTTCCTCGCCAGAAGCTCTACTAGTAACAACAACAACAACAGCAACAGCAGTTGCCCAAAGACCTCCAGGCGACCGATTTATTACTCGCCCATAATTGTAACGAAATCCAGCTAAATGGTATCATAAAACAATAGAATCGCCTCCCGTACCGTAAAACTACGTACCTACGAAGAAAACTCAAACAGAAAGCGGAAATAAACTTGACTAACTTTTGACATGCGCATAACGCGAACGTCCTGACCAAACACCTTTTGCAAAGTGATGCGTGATTGGCTTATTAAGACACAACGAGCACGATCATTGGTTCATCATCTGTGACAGGGAAATCAGTGAGCACGTGTTTCTCTGGGCGGGCAATTTGTACCGACGAGAGCTGCTGGAGATCGGCGTACGTGACATGCAGCTTCCGTCTTTTGCTCGAGCGATAATCCTGTTGAACATTTCTTGTATCGTCTCTTTAGCGATGGCAGGCATTCCGACAGGAAATAAAGTGGAGTTGAAAACTTTCAACAACTGGGGAACAGCCGTTCAACAACACATCGGTTTTACAACCGAGGAGAGGGATGGTCGGCAGTATGTCACATTCGTCTGGTGCAAGCTGTGTGCACGGTATAAAGACAAGATCTCCGGACATCCTAATCTCCGCGGGGCGGCCAAAAAAGCATTTGACAGCTATGTAGAGGGTACCAATTCCGTAACGAAGAGTAATATCTTGAGGCACCTTGAAGGGAAGGTCCATGGAATATCCATTCTTGTTCATTCTGGGTCCGAGAAAGATGAACCCGGTAAATAGATTTGAATTGAATTGTATGTTCTAAAATAAACAATGCCATCATTGCGAAGCAGACGAAAAATAGTATATACCAAGTTGAAAATATTTAGAATAATTTACATACATGTACATTAGAAATTAATTAAAAAACTGAAAATTACATAAAACTGATAAATATATTCCATTTAAATTATACTAGTAATAGTTGAACAGAAAATTTGAAAAAAAAGTTCGTCCCAGCAGAGCGATAGCTCTCCCAGTAGTGTTTTGGGCGAGCAATTGACAAGGAGAGCGACAGCTCCCCCAAAGCATTTCAGGAGAGTGATTTACAACTCGCCCTTAATCTGCTCCTCGAAAAGACGGATAGGTTACAAATTTGACCCATAAGGTGCTTGAAAGTGCTTAAATTTGTTTTTATTTTGGTCCTTGAAAGTCCTGGAAAATGATTTCAAAATAAGTGTGGGAACCCTGTCAACAATCATCACAATAGCAACCAGCAGCCGTTCTTCAAACTAAAAAATATAGTACATTTACTGACTGGAAAAGGCTGGTATTTAAATCAACCTGTGGCGGAACCATTTATAACAAATCCTCCAACAATATTTAGGTGTCTACTCACTTCAGAACAGTTCAAATGTCCAATTTCTTCAGAGACGAAGCCGTGCCAAATTCGCATAAAATGGCGGCTTTCCTGCTCGTCTACGTGACGACGCTCGAGAGCTTCCGTGACAAATCGGCCACCATAGACTCTGCCACACTTATGGCATTATGCAAATAATTCAACCTAACACAGCAAAGTTCATATGATCTCGTTCACAATCATAAGCATCATTCATATATTCTCTTCAACAGTTATCAGAACTTTAACCTGCCATTACAGCCTTTGACAGATTTCCCCTGGATCATCTGTTCATTATGGGATACGGACAAAACCCCAGTGGACAAAACACCAGCGGACAAAACCCCAGCGGACAAAACCCCAGCACAAAAATCCCCAGAACAGGAAAAGTGGACAAAACTCCAGCCACTTCATTTTTTTATTTTTTTTATTTTCTAAATATGCTTTTAATTCTGAGTATTTTTTTTCATTAATCCCCAATGATAATCATTTTTTCCCCCTAATCTCCACTAATCACCTTCTCAGTAGAGGATTAGCGGACTGCTCTATCTTTGATGACTAATTAGGATTAAATGGATTTAAAACCTTAAAGTGAGGATTATTATTTACTGATTCTTGATAGTCTTTCATGTTTGTCTATTATTGTTTTTGTTTGGGTTTGAGCACTTTTCAGTGACTATGACAAGATTTACTCATAGCTGCAGTTTGCCATCTGTGCATTGACTTGGACAGCAGTCATAAGACATCGGAAGAAACCATGAGAGGCATTGGACATAATATCAGACTATATTAGATAGAATTACTAGATAGAAAGACAACTCAATGTGAAATGTCACTTTTTTGTGTGTAAATATTGACCATAACATGTAAATATTGAACTTAATTTAATAAAAAAAAATATAGATAAAATCTCTTAATGTTGTTGTATGGCTAATATAATTTTTTTTGGTCGACTGGGGTTTTGTCTGACTGGGGTTTTGTCCACTGGGGTTTTGTCCGCTGGGGTTTTGTCCTACACCCGTTCATTATGCATGTCATGGCTATTATCCAATCATCTGTTTCAAACCAAAGCCAAGTGGGTGCATGATATCACAGCTAATTTATGGTACTGGTGTTAAGCAGATGTTCTCTTCCATGAAATTAATGTTTAAGTGCCACTGACATGTTCTTATAAGATATACTTGATGTATGTTATAGAGAGAACTGAACCAAGTCAGTGTATGTATTTTTGTATTTTCAGAAGGATGCCGTTAAAAGAGGATTTATTTGGTGTCCTTAGTCAGGAGGATGTGGACCAGTTCAGTTCATTTATTCAAAAATTTGTAAGTTATCAAATTTAATATTTGTAAGTTAACAAATTTAATATTTGTAAGTTAACAAATTTAATATTTGTAAGTTAACAAATTTAATTCTGCTCACATATATACACAAATATAGGTTATCATCCCAGCGCTGTAATAAGACTGGTATTACGGTAACTACGACATGTATAGTAAGTTCTTCATGAATGTTGCTTACTGAGGCAAAATTAAGAGGCATAAGCTTGTATGACTATCCTGTTTGACCATCTCTCTTGATTGTGTGTTTACACATTATTATTTTGCCTAATTACCAGCAATTTGGACTTCACCTCAGCAGTGAGCTCTTTTTGTCCATTTCTCTCCGATACAATGTAGGTTGATATTGTGAGTGGAATACAGCCTGAAATGTTCTTGAAAGCTATCAATCTAAAACTGTGTAGAGTTGTTCTTGCCAAGGCCAAAAAAAAATATATGTCTGTGTGACGGATGGCGATTGGCCAGCACTTGTATTGCAGAAATCAACAAAACACTTCAGCACGATTGTCACTCCTTTATTTGTTACTTAGCAGCATCACTTGCTCACCAAACCGGTATTGTAACAACTATGGTCCGTGACTCTCATTTTTTCACTACTGTTGAAACATGTCAAACAAAGTTCAGAAATTCTCCTTTTTCCACTACTGAGGGAAACATAATGAAAATGTATCTCAAACAGTAATTCGAACAGTGACAGTGACCAGGGGAGTGCTAATAGGTATGGTAGGCTAGCAGCAGAACCTGTAATAGACAAAGTACCCTTTTAGTAACCATGGTAACCCATGAAATATTCCATCTATAGTTACTCCCATTATGTGTATACCCAATATACCCCTGCAGAACTATACCAGTAGCTCGTGCGAGCTTATATGCAAATTAAAGAGACATGTTATTTGTACTACAATAATGCCACCTGGTAAGTATGCGATATATTATGCACGACTGGTAATACTATAATAATTGCAATAATCCTCAACCCGGAAGGTTGGTTCGCAGGGTAGGACATTGCCCTATAGAAGTGACCTTTATGGCTAAACTGCCAGCTGGAGTCTATCATATTTGAACCCTTAATACATGTACAGGTCTAATACAGAATAGCACACTAACCAATTATTTCCACATAGCTGGCCAAATGCCTTAAATCAATCAAATAATTCCATGAGACCAACTTATTAATTATTCAACCAATTGGTCAATTACATTTCACTGAATGATCAATCAATAACTCAATTAATTGGACAACTGCACTCTACTGAATGATTAATCATTAATTCGATTAATTTATGGTTTTCCAGTTCACAGCTCAGTAGCTTATATGTATAGTCACTCTGTGTTGCACTATATCATTGTGTAACTTAAACCAGGAACAGAAAAGTATCTCATGCATCAGCTATACCAGGATGATATTACCTTGAAATCTAGATCATACAATGTGTAACATTCAGTCATAAAATATGTGATTGTCAGACCAATCAATTATCTAACCACCACTAATTTCAGGAGTTGGCAAAATTATTCAATACGCACGAATAATCATATTACATTTAAATTCAACAAATCTGATCAATGCGTCTTATTTAGTTACATGTCTTTATCAATATAGCGGGGCTGGCATAAGCCGACGTAGCCCAAATCCACGTGCTCTGAATGTGTGCAGCTGACCGCTGTTCCAGAAACTTCTGTCATTAAAATAATTTACACGATACACATTCATAATCTATTTCTGGTTCTTCCTCATACTTTACACATTTAGCCTAACATAATACTGGCGGTCAAAAATGAATAGAGACATTAGTATTAAATGTTTTCTACACAAACCTGATTGTGCGTTTTACATTCTTCACAGACAGTGGGCGGAAATGACAATGATATTTACTAAATCTCCCTAAAGAACGCGGACCAGGGGAGACAACTCATTCTATGCCTGTCACATACACCCCTTTTCAAAATCTATCATGTCCTCATGATAGCTAGTTTAACAACTATTGAATCACATTTGATTAATCAACAAATTATGGAAACGCTACACCTAGCTTACTCCAACATGGACCTGCGTAAACATATGATCAAAAATGTAGTCTGGCATTAGCTCGAGACCTTACTCCATATTCTCTATTATCAGTGTCAATCACAGTGTCTGCATCTGTCATTGTATCGTACAGGGAACACACATCACATTTCCTGTATCGGGATTGACATCAAACCCTGTTCAGCAGGATCTGACAGTAATCAAAATTGCATATACCTTTATACTCGTGAATACCCATCTGTAGTGATGTACATACATACATGTCTGATGTATGTACCCATGTGTATTACCCAATATAAACATTTCCCTTATTGCCACCTAGCCCGTACGTCTACGAACTATTACATGCGAATGCTGATTCATACGTCTACGAATACAACCAAAAGCTGTACCGGCAAGCAACGTTGTATATTGTTGTGAGTTTTACCTCTACATGGTAAAACATGACTGTAACCCCCAGATTTAAAACTGGACATTACCCCTACAGATGTCACCTTATGGAATAATCCCTTACGAGTTACAACCTTGAAAACCACGGGCATTACCCTATCCCTATGAGTGCTCCAAATACAATACTAGACACATTACTGGGCTCTAGCAGTCTCTTCCCTTTCATCCAAAGCGATATCTCTTAATTTCGAGAATGTCATGTCAGCTCTGTCGCGCACACGACGTTTAAGCAATCTCTGTAAAGAGGCGGGGCGCACCCCTTCAGCAAATTGATGCCTCAAGAGTTTTTCACGTTCATCTTCAACAAGTGAGGTCTTCTCCAAGATACATACTAATGCCTGTGCATACTCAGTGATGCTTTCGGATGATAACTGAGTCCGATTGTAAAACTCGCGCATTGTCTGTGGCTGTGTGGCACGAGAGCCAAAAACGCGTTTCAGAGTGTCAAATAGGCCATCTGGAGTTTCAGGGACTCGTTGTCGAATCTCCTCTTCAGCTGCACCCAATAAATAGTCCCTGATGAACAAAACTGCAGCCGGTCCATCCAGTTGCTGTGTAGCAATGGTCCGTTTTGCCCTCTCTATCCAAATGCTGGGGTCTTCCTTCCCACTGTATGTAGGAAGCTTCACAGGAGGAGGAAGGACTATCCTCGTTGGCAATCGTCCAACAGGCCTGTTTGCGTCAGGATTCCTTGCCTGTTGTAATTCCAGCCTCAGATCTTGCATCTGTTGGCGTAGGGCAGCCAATTCAATGGCCGCTGCCTCTTCCTGGCCTTCCCCGTTTGACATGGTGAATTGCCAGCTACTCTCCCTGGTCACTGTTTGTTCAATTACGCCTAGTTCTGTTGTCTGCAAATCCCACTTGTGACACCAATGTGACGGATGGCGATTGGCCAGCACTTGTATTGCAGAAATCAACAAAACACTTCAGCACGATTGTCACTCCTTTATTTGTTACTTAGCAGCATCACTTGCTCACCAAACCGGTATTGTAACAACTATGGTCCGTGACTCTCATTTTTTCACTACTGTTGAAACATGTCAAACAAAGTTCAGAAATTCTCCTTTTTCCACTACTGAGGGAAACATAATGAAAATGTATCTCAAACAGTAATTCGAACAGTGACAGTGACCAGGGGAGTGCTAATAGGTATGGTAGGCTAGCAGCAGAACCTGTAATAGACAAAGTACCCTTTTAGTAACCATGGTAACCCATGAAATATTCCATCTATAGTTACTCCCATTATGTGTATACCCAATATACCCCTGCAGAACTATACCAGTAGCTCGTGCGAGCTTATATGCAAATTAAAGAGACATGTTATTTGTACTACAACTAGAGGTTCCGCTTTGACCCTTGAGTTGCCGCTCTGGCATGAAGCCTATGCTGGTTGTTTTTTTAACAAAAACATACGTCTCCCCCATCCTCCCACCCTGCCTTGAATGGGCACATTATTTAAGGGAAAGTGCTATAAAATGAATGCAATAAGTATCTTAAACAAAGCTGTGTATCTAAAAATATTAATTACAAAGAAGTGATACAAGTAGATGAACGGATGGACAGACACCGGACACGGATGCATGCAAGTGAGGGGGCTATCCCACTGAAGCTTCCATCCAAGTGGGGTGAAATTCCGTCCAGTAGTTCTCAAGATATCTTGCAGACAAGGCCTGTATATACATGTACAAGTAGATGGACGGACGGACGGACACGGACATGGATGAATGCACGCACATACACCAAAACCTAATCAAATGAGGGGGCTATCCCAGTGAAGCTTCTATCCAAGTTTGGTGAAATTCCATCCAGTAGTTCTCCAGATATCTTGCAGACAAGCCCTGTATATACATGTACAAGTAGATGGACGGACGGATACCGAACACGGATGAACGCATGCACACACACCAAAACCTAATCAAATGAGGGGGCTATCCCAATGAAGCTTTCATCCAAGTTTGGTGAAATTCTGTTCAGTAGTTCTCCAGATATCTTGCAGACAAGCCCTGTATATACATGTACAAGTAGATGGACGGACACCGGACATGGATGAATGCAGACACACAAACCAAAACCTAATCAAATGAGGGGGCTATCCCACTGAAGCTTCCATCCAAGTGGGATGAAATTCTGTCCAGTAGTTCTCAAGATATCTTGCAGACAAGGCCTGTATATACATGTACAAGTAGATGGACGGACGGACGGACGGACACCGGACACGGATGAATGCACGCACATACATCAAAACCTAATCAAATGAGGGGGCTATCCCAATGAAGCTTCCATCCAAGTTTGGTGAAATTCCATCCAGTAGTTCTCCAGATATCTTGCAGACAAGCCCTGTATATACATGTGCAAGTAGATGGACGGACACCGGACACGGATGAATGCACGCACATACACCAAAACTTAATCAAATGAGGGGGCTATCCCAATGAAGCTTCCATACAAGTTTGGTGAAATTCCATCCAGTAGTTCTCCCGATATCTTGCAGACAAGCCCTGTATATACATGTACAAGTAGATGGACGGGCGGACGGACACCGGACACGGATGAATGCACGCACATACACCAAAACCTAATCAAATGAGGGGGCTATCCCATGAAGCTTCCATCCAAGTTTGGTGAAATTCTGTCCAGTAGTTCTCCAGATATCTTGCAGACAAGCCCTGTATATACATGTACAAGTAGATAGCCGGACACCGGACATGGATGAATGCAGACACACAAACCAAAACCTAATCAAATGAGGGGGCTATCCCACTGAAGCTTCCATCCAAGTGGGGTGAAATTCTGTCCAGTAGTTCTCAAGATATCTTGCAGACAAGGCCTGTATATACATGTACAAGTAGATGGACGGACGGACAGACACCGGACACGGATGAATGCACGCACACACACCAAAACCTAATCAAATGAGGGGGCTATCCCAATGAAGCTTCCATCCAAGTTTGGTGAAATTCCATCCAGTAGTTCTCAAGATATCTTGCAGACAAGGCCTGTATATACATGTGCAAGTAGATGGACGGACGGACGGACACTGGACACGGATGAATGCACGCACACACACCAAAACCTAATCAAATGAGGGGGCTATTCCACTGAAGCTTTCATCCAAGTTTGGTGAAATTCCATCCAGTAGTTCTTAAGATATCTTGCAGACAAGGCCTGTATATACATGTACAAGTAGATGGATGGACGGACGGACA
>JAVTVY010030886.1:0-123754 GCA_036873755.1 Hanleya hanleyi | reverse complement strand
GTCAAACCTAGAAGTCAATAGACTAAAGTGCTCAGCACGAGAAGTTTTTTAAAGCTGTTAGTGGCTCAGCACCTGTCTATATAACCGACTTATTTAATTTTAGAAATAATTTTAAAAACCTTCAGGGTGACATTATTCTTACTTTGCCTGATGCCAAGAAGGTCCGCACTGGCCCCAAATCTTTTAAATACTATGGTGCACATGTCTGGAACTCACTTCCCAACGATGTTCGAACTTCTACTGATTTTGACTTTTAAAAAGTTGCTAATTGACTGGAGTGGCCCATCCTGTACATGTAACCTATGTCACAGTAACTAGTAATTTTATATGTAGATTTAAATAATACACCTTTATTTGCTACACATTAGTTACATCTTCTACTAATAATCTTTATTATTATGCTGCTGAATAGCATGTCAGATCTATTTCTATGTATATCTTTTATGTTTTTATCTTTTTATGTTCTTATTTATCTCGTTATCCTAGTCGGTAAAACTAGCCTTTGAGCTAATGTTTGCATTTAGAAACACTGACTTTAAATAAAACTTGAAAAATGAAATATGAATATACTATATCTAATACACTGAAATATTTATTGTAATCGTTTGTCTATCTGATAAGTTTGATCACTAATTCCAGTCTGATCTGAAAAGATTGGAATTAGAGACAAGAGTATATTGGATATCCACTATACTTAAATAGAATCGTATTGTACGAGCTTATGTTAATCTATGTATGTTCACATCAATGGGCGGATGGCATGTTCAGTCCCAGGTGGAGCGATGATGTGACTAGTAATACGTGTTTGACACGAGGTTTCAGTTCCTAAACCATGATGTGTGTATATTTGTACCATAAATTTTTTGCATGGTTAAATGCATGGAAAATAAAATAGAAATCACATAATTGTTCACCCATGCTTTCCCAGAGTTTTTCCTTTTAATAGAAAGGTTTTATTTCTGGTTTTTAATGCAGGGTTAAATCAGTTTTTATACAATTCTTTAATAATACAGTCAACGATATTAATTCATGAACATTGTATTATGGTATTTATAATATCAAATTTTTGTATGACCAATAAAACTATTGTAATTATTATTGAACTTTTAGTTTTGTATTACAATTATTAGGTCGACCATTGTCTTGACCCAATGGAGAAACGCGTTACCTTCACTGACTAGCAATCTGCTTCTGGCGCTAATCAATTTGTCATTAACATTATAAAGGGGAAATATTTATAACTGAAGGCCATACTTTTTAATTAGACGTGTACATTGGAACTTGTCAAAACTTAGAAGTTAGCTCCGCATAGTTTATTTAGTATAGTATATACTAATTTGAACTCTAACAAATAACCAAATTTACTCTGTGATACTCTTAATATATCACGCTTGAAAAATCTCCCCAGGGCGTCGTCATAATGTATTGGTGTTCACTCAAATGTCAATAACGCCAAAGACGGTCACATGGGTGTGTAGGTTTGAACCTTTGGCGATTTTACTGGACATCAGATATAAGCAACACCTGCACTAACTGCCTGTTATTTTTTTTACGGCCTTAGTGAAAATTGTCCGCTTGAACACCAAAACATTATGATTGAACCCCGGTACATGAAATCAGTTTTAAGGAGTATTAAATGAAGCGATTATCAGCATCACAGTTCAGATTGTTTATTTAATGTAAGCCCCAAGATGGATGACTAATTAAAGTGTACAAATTTTAGTGCATGAAAGCAGCATAATATCGTCCTGTTATTTAAAGGAAGGACCCAGTTTGACACCCTCTTTGAAATATACGGGCACAAGTTATTAAATATCTCGTTCTCTGTATTTGATCTCCGCTCACGTTCACATCAATGGGCAGATGGCACGGCCAGTCCCAAGTGGAGAGTTGACATTTTCACGAGGGTTCTTCTAAAATCATACGTGCCTATATGTATTTTTACCCCTCAGCCCGATTGGGCTGGGGGGTATTGTTATCTCCCCCATCTGTCTGCAAGTCTGTCCGTCCTCTTTTCAGAAGGACTCTTGTCTTGAGAACTATTGAGGGCAGTCCGCCGAGACTTCTGTCCAATAAAATCGTATAGCATGTAACCTGTATATGTGCCTTTTGTACGTTTCATTGGTCCGACCCACGTCCGTTTGTCTGTCCCGTCCACTTTTTTGTCCATCTTTATCAGGCTTCAATTCCAACATTATCTATTATGGACCTTTTTGTGGTAAGTTTATAAAATCCAGGGGTGATCAAATCATCTACATAATAATTTCCCTGTATTCAGAAATGTTTTCTTTTCATTCTACTTCCAAAATTTTCATGGAATGTTCCACGCGTTTTTCCTGATCTACAAAAATCTACATATTACATACATCTAAACTGTGTTTTTGCAGGGAAGATAACCACATAGAGGATTGAGCTGTAATGTGCCGAAATTGAAGTACAAGTTTAAATCTACGTTTAAATCTCTACAGCCTTTTCTTTTCGTGAATTGCCATTTACGAATTACTCAGTTGGCTTTAATTTTGCTGAACCTATAATTTGTGAAATTGCCACGCCTTGGGAACACTTATAAATAGTAGTTTGGTATCATTCGTGGTACTAATTTCTTCATTAAGGGTCAGCAGTGAATCTTATAGATCTACCTTTATAATATGCAGAGGCTTTCTTTCTGAATGATACACTGAATAAATCCGATGTTTACTTGCTGTATCTTCTGAATAAATGTATGAAACAACTTTAATATCTTTTAGATGTACACGAAATGAATCTATCCAACTTGATAATGAAAGTAATTTCTATTACAACAATAAATTTTACCACAACTACAACTAAAGGTGTCCTGACCCTCCCCTCCGCCACCCCATAAATGAACACTATTCAAAGAAAATGATGACCGATATGAGAACATTAAGGCATTCATTTTTGGGTTTGCACGAAAGCCCTAACGAACAGAAAAACCACGGACAGAAGCTGTAATGGGAGTACAGAAAGCTACTGACTACCCAGTCAACGATCTGATTGGCTGAAACATTAGACTACACGACGAGAGTTAATTGGAATAATCTGCAGTTTTTTTTAGATGTTTCGAACTTTCGACAACGAATGCAATTTTTACATGCATTTCTCAGACTCTTGAGACTGACATCAAGTCCCCCCCCCCCACACACCACTTAAGGGACAGGAAGGTAACACAAAATCCTACATTTTCAACTCGAGCGAGATTGATGGTTGTGGGTTTACCTGAGATTTGAAAGAGTATATTTAAAAGACAATGAAAACCAATGAAGGGCAAGGCTATCGGCTAGCGTATATCAAATTTGATGTCCACATGTAATTCCCCTCAACCACTACTCCTCTGTGGGCTGTTAGGAGCATTACGTGTTGAATATTTCCGTAATATTAAAAGAACAGCCAAATCCAAAGCGCGTCGAGGTAGACCGATGTCTTACAATAAATGTGTTGTTTTTATTGACCTGGCAATTCTTAAAGGTCAACCCAAACGCTCAGAGGTCAAAAATATAAAAAAATAGCCCTTTCGATTCTGAAAATAATGATATTTTTTCATAATTTTGTGCAGTCTGGTTGGCGAGATATTGCCGTTTGAAAGGTGAAAATCGCTCTCCTGCCAATTCCAGCTGTGACGTCACGGAGGGAAGCCGTCTTGTATTCTCTATGTTAAAGCCGTATACCACAGTCGTAAGTAGCTGCTGATTTCTGGAGATTTTCGGAGTATCGGGGCATCATTTGTTAAATATGCCGCGACGTTGTGTAGTGGGAGGTTGCAGTTTTACTACAGATGACGGTGTTAGTATTCATTTATGGCCTAAAGACGAGAAAATCGCTGCAAATTGGACGAAATTTGTACGCAACACGAGAGTGTGGAAAGAGGGCCCGAGTCAGTACTCGTATAATTTGCTCGGCACATTTTGACAGAAATTAGACATCATTCGAGGATATCTACAGCGTAGCAGTTGAATTCGGGTACAAACCAAAACTAAAGAGAACAGCTATTCCAACTATCAAACCTAAGAACAATCAGAATGTCACGGCAAAGAAATCGGACAAAGAGAATCTATCACGGACATCGGCTGAACGAACCTAGCCTGCAAACGAGGCCTCGGGCAGGGAGACGGCTGTACATGCCCTGCTCGCTCTCGCGTGGAATTTGTTGCTTGAGCACCTACAGGTTAGACTGGATGAGTCTCTATTTCATATATATTATTTAATAATAATAAAATGATCTTTCATAAATATATATACGTTTGATAAGTAAATAAATAAAAAACACCAATTGGAGTGAATGGCTATAGATACAGAAGTGATAATAATACTTTCATAATCCCTTGACATTTGAGATTGTGGGAATATCATTCGATTTCAATTTAATTGAGGTAATTTGTCGAAAATTGAGCAAATTTGAATTCCGATCCACTCACCACGGCTTACTTTTCGCCATGAATGTCCAAAGTTTTTTTTATCAAACTATATAATTCTGAAATTGGTATTTCATGGGGATTATGGAAAAACAAACAAAATTCAAATCGGACGTATATCAGTAGAGTTATCAACAGTTTACTGTCCATACTGCCGAATCCCGGAGTTTATCCCTTCGAAAAGGCTGCCTCGGTCATTAACAACAATAACAACACAGATGTGCTCGTTCTTTACATCACAGAATCGTTCTACATTCAATACAGTTTGACATATATGGACATTTGGTCTTATAGATGACGATAATAAGGTTTCCAATCAAGTCGCATACCAATCTGTATTCAACAAACGACCTCTCCGAATCCTGTCGTCGTCGAGTTCCACGTTGTCAGAGTGGTTGTCACTGTCAGAATCGGAGCCGTACGGCTCAAATTGATAGGGCTGAATTCCGCCGTTGGTCTGCAAACAACTGTTAATTTGCCCGTCATCATCCTCCTCTATGTCTATTTCATCTTCTTGGCGAAAAATATTTCCATCTAAGCAGCCGATATCGCTCGAATCGACATCTGAACCGGAGCTCTGACTGCACTCGCTTTCCATGTTATCCGCTGTTTTTTCTCAGGCAACTTCCCTGCGTGACGTCATCAACCCAGCTGTGAAAGTGTGAAAAAGCCCACTTTGCTCCCATATTACGTGTGTTTCTGATCAGATTAGAATTTTTTCAATATTTTTTTCATACAAAGTGAAGTATGAACTATGATTTTTAAGGATTTTTAGACCAAAAAAAATTCCGTTTGGGTTGACCTTTAAAAGAAGATGACAGGACCTGACATATATATCTATAAATCTCTATTCCACGGGGAATGTACTCGGTCGCACACGAATACTGACGGGTAGTTGCAGCAAGCTTTGGCTTCAGTGGATAAAACTGAACACGTCGGGTATCGAACCCGAGGCCTTTCACATGCAAACCGAACGCACTACCACTGAGCTACATCCCCAAATGTTTCAAATGAAATAGAGTAGAGCTGTCTGTTAAGCCAGTCGTTTTATTTCAGTCGGTGATTTGATTCATGTATTGTATATTGTATATGTGATTGGGAGAGGAGCCATGTGGCTTATTCCTGCAATAAAACACACATTGGAGAAATTGATGAATTCTTGATACGATAGCAAGTCTCAGTCATAATTGATGATGTTTCCTAAAGGGCGATGCCAAGAATATCACCAGTGAGTGGCCTTATTGTTTGCGACCCTGTTTTATTTCGTATTTACGAAAATGTCCGTATATATATTTGAATATATTAACTTCAATCTGTATAATTCATTTTCAATTCGAAATGCAATTGAGCCGTAAATAGAAAGCTTGGAGGAAAATTATAGTGCATTCCGATTTCTTCTGTTATACTCAGAAGTCGGACACTTGCCCTTCAGTCTGCGGCATGGAACCGCAATATTTTCAGAAAATCAGTGTGATTCCCAAAGTGGCTCAGAGAATCAACACACCCCAAATAATTAATTTTTAATGTATGTTTAAATAGTACAAACACAGCTGTCATGGTCTATTATCGCTTCAGTTCTTCTTCCAATATCAATCGAGGGGATTTTATCTGAACATTTATTGCGAAGAGCTACTGACTACCCAGTCAACGATCTGATTGGCTGAAATATAGTCCGGCAGCCAGACGGGTGAACCTAGCGCTATAGGTCCCACAACACGAAACCGAAGGGTGCCCACCTGGCACCCTTGAGCATTTTGAATAAACACCTTGTTCCCATGATAACCACAGGAAAAATAACTAATAGTGAACGCAGCGAACTCTATACACAACATGCATACGTACGTAAGAAATAACACATACCATACCACAAAGTTTCAGTAAGCCGGTCAACTCAGTTTTCGCCGACTTCCGGTAGCCGACTTCCGCCAAAAGTGGCAGTCATTTTGTTTTGTATGTCTTATGGGAAATGTTGGGATTTGTGTTCAGCAATAATTTGTTAAATCCGCTTCTGGATTATAATTTATAGTGCATGCAAAACATCAAAAGAATGACAAGGAGAAATAAGAAAAGTCCGGAGCGGAAATCGACGAGAAATCGGCGAGTGTACTCCAGCGGGAGATTCAACATGGCGGCTGCCCAGGTCATAGGCATAGGACGATGTCAACTTCGCCGTTTTTCTGGTAAGTTTATTACTGCCAATTTATGCCGTCGAGATACGACGATTGTACACCATTCGTTATTTCAGTATATCGCAAAGCATTTGGCAGCTATTGATTGATGTCGCAGCAGTCAATATAGCCCATGTTGTTGTTGTTGTATGCAATAACATGTGCGAGGTAAATGCACGCATAATTTGGAGAAGAAAACTATCTCAAAATTCGCCCAAATAATACCAACACAATGGACGAGGTCATATTTTTGTCGATACTTTCTAACATTTGACACTGACACTATCCAACTGCCTGGTTCTTTATGAAAAAATGTAAAATGCAGGCCTATGTAGATAATTTAAGGGGGGGGGGGGGCTGTTGCCACACTCAAGAATGTTTTGCTCATAAAGTGACAGACAGTTTCACTGGTGGAGGAAGCCGGAGTACCCAGAGAGAACCACGGGTGTCACATCTGTGTGTGTGTGTGTGTGTGTGTGCGTGTGTATGCTTTGGGGGTTCGCGTAAGGCAGGGAAGGGGGGAGGAGGAGAAGAAAATATATAGTAGCCGACTGACCAGTCAATGCATATTTGCTCGATTTTCAGCCGAATTTACTAAAAAAATAGAATCGGCTTTTCTTTCTCAAATGTAGCTTTTTATTGACTAAAGGCGCATGTGACACTCGTTTCTGAACTTTCTTTTCCCCTTGATGGTTGCTTCATCGAAATGAAACCGCTAGTATGTTAAAATAGATATACAAGTCGGTCAGTGGAGTCCAGACAGAGGTTAATTTAAATGGAGAAAGTTCAGACTGAGAAAAGTATGGTATTCTGTTCGAACACGTGGTCAGAAATATGAAGAGGCGTTGTAGGTGAAGCAAAATGGTTATCCATTTGTATTTGCATTTGGAAGTTAAAGGCAATTAGTTATAAAATAACTCAAGGAACTAAACATTGTTGGTACCACGGCACGGTCTTTCCATGACGGCCCGCAAATGTATTTTTCGTTGTAAATTAACTTCCTGTCGTATTACATATGCGATGTCGATATAATGATAATTGAACATCCTCCGTTTAATTGACAGATATACATAATGCATCAAGTTCTTGCAGAGGGATCATCAGGGCTCGCAGCTGATTTAATCATCAAGAACGCGGTTCGTTTAATTGCAATCGCAAGGTCACTCGTTTGGTACAGTCGAAAATGAACTCCTGAAAGCTTTAATTGGTGTGTCGAGTTACAAACAGGTCTTCACGCCTTGTCAATGGAGAACCGCTCAATACTTGTTTAAAACTGATCTTTCGTTATATAATTTGACGGATGGAATCAACTACTACTTACACCAATATCGAGAGCGTTTAAGCTGACGAGTAATGGTAAATAGCATAGACGAAGTGGGGATAATGTTTTTTGTTATATCTTCAAAACAATTATAATCTGGAAATTTCACAAATAAACAATTACATATATATTCCTCAATCAAAATTGAATACCTGTTCCAGAAACTTCAGCGTAAGCGTAGTATCTACACGTCGCGTGAAACAACCACGAGATTCAGTCGTCGGTCGGTTCACGCACGTATTCTGGCACGCAATTTTAGTTGAGCGGGTGTTGTTCTTAAACTACAAACCAAATCTTTACCTTCTTTGTGCAAATCGATCCGTATTTCATCTCGGAACAGTACGCATAAACGGCGAAAGCAAATATCCACTCTTTTTAGGCACTAGCTATATTCATACGCGCGCCGTCAGAACAACATGCGCGCGAACTTCCGGCTGAGTAACACAGTTATTCCCCTTGTTTGTTCTAAAATACAAGTATCGTCGGGCGTCTGTCTGCGCTATATTAATTTAATCTAACAGCTTTCTCGTAACTTTTCATCGTTAATATATGCTAGCTATACCAATTATATATAAATACTGTATCAAATTATAAAATTTGAACTGTGTATTTCTGTGTGCATGTGTGCGTTGATGAAAGGTGTATAGCGGGGACATTTATATGAATACACACCTTCATACTGGGGACACACCTCCAACCGGGGACGTCCCAACCGGGGACGTCCCCGGTGTGACAAAGACTGGGAAACTGTTTCGCTGCCCGTTTTATGATCTTGTATACAACACCATGGTAAAAAAAATAAATAACGTATATGCCCCCATTTTGACTAGAGAAAACTCAAACGGGTGTGTTTGAAATTGAAAACGGGTGTTTGCCTGGGTGTCCCCACTTTGCCGGTATGTTTCATGTGTTCCCGCTTGTGGCGTGAAAATACGGGTTTGGTTGTTTCAGGCGCTGTGCAAATTTGAACTGGAATCAAAGCGTCGTGGAAATCCCGAGGCTGCCCACAACACAAACCAGCAACAGGTTTCTTGAATAGGCAAAAAATAAAGAAGTCCCCACTTGTATGGTTGTGTACGGATGTCCCCACTATGCACCTTTCGTCAACCTGTGTGTGTGAGGGGGGGGGGGTATGATTTTAATTTGAGATGCATTTCTTGGGATGTATTTGACTTTTATATTTATAGTTCCTCAAACCTCATATATGTTTGCCAATTTCCAGAAGGTTTCCAATCCTCCGGTTTTTGTCAAAATATATCCAATTACCTGAAATTTTTGATAATAAATTCTATCTTAATCATTATGCACAGTGTCTGAAGGTTAATGTACTGACTGGTATCACTGATCCTAGTATCTATATTATTTTCAAATCATATGAATTCCCACTTCAATTTTCATATCTGTACCATACTAAAGTTTCTGATTCTACAGTAGCTGTGCATTTTTTCAGCAGAGTGAATTAAAATTAATTATTGAATATACCCAATGAATTATCAGACTCAAGTCTTAAGTTTAATCTTCCACTTTTGTCAAACATATGTTTGCAAAATTTTGTTGAACGTTTTCTTTCCATTCTCCCATGCAGCTTAGTGGCAGCTGTGTTGTGGCCCATGACACAAACTTCATAAATCTTTTGGGAGTAGGGCCTAATGCATCCAGCTGGTATGTTGTATGTTCTTCCTAAATACATGATTGTATTATCAGCACTCTCCATGTGGGAACAGGTCACTTTGTCCCCAAAGCAACTCGTCCCCAACTCGAACTTTAAGTCAACTCATCCCCATGCAACCTTGAGTCAATTAACTCGTCCCCAAACAGAAATCAAATTTTACAGACAAATTTAACATTTCCTTATGAACTTTACATACATGCTATGTCCTATTATTGCATATTGATTGAAATTGTAGCTCCATATCTGGACATTTCATCGATTATTGGATTAAAATGGATTGCTTTTTAAACAGATGAACATGCTTTACTATGTCTAGCTTACATGTAATTAGAATAATTTATTTGATGGGGAGCTTAATTTAATAGTGACTGCTCTATTACTACATGTATATATGAAACAACCATTGGACAAAGACCTATCACATCAAGAACTATCGATATAGAGAAACTCGGAATTAGTGTGCTGGGGAAAGGGTTATGAATAAAGTGATAATGTTAAAATGTACTTTCAAATGAAAATAAACCCATCAGAAAAACTGCAAATGAAAGAACAATTGAAACAGTGCCAATAAATTTGTTTTTCAACTGAGAAAAAGTAAAAAGCATTTAACATTTGTGGTTTCTTTTAATTTATTGTTTTGAAATTGTTCTAATATACATGATGTACTGTTAGAATAAAAGATCGGCTTTCTCCATGATAACTTGGTTCCCTTTTAATTTGGTACCAATTGCAATTTACATTTAATATGATCGTTTATCATTTACGTTTCTTTATTTACAGGCAGTCATCTTTGACCATTGCTTCAACACCATGGTATATTTCAGTCTTGACTCCACTGGTATGTATGAACAAATTTCACACATACATGATATATTATTTATTTAGCCTGGTAGAAACTCATGACAATTTAAGAAGTCTGAGCAGGCACATAAATTAAGTGTCAAACACTATTCTTTTATTTTTCTTGTTTTTACATATCATACCCAATGGATCAATATTTATCATTTGCCTGCAGGCAACAGTAGTACACCATATAACAATTTTGGCTTTCATCTCCTTTCGCTCTTTCCATCAGTCCGGTACAACTCCAGAAAAGGAGACAATCGTTCATTTTAGTGGACATGCTTCCATATTTGGAGACATTTGAATTTCATACTGGAGTGTCTCCAAATCTGGAAACAAATGAATGTTTCAAATTTGTCTCCTGATCAGGGAACAGTTGCAGTGTTTCCAGATCAGGAGACAATCACTCTGCTCCCTATTATATACATGTCTTTAAGTGAAGATGTTTGTTCACTGTTGAGAATTTATTGAAGCAAGAAATAGTACCGGTATTGCATGAGCTTCCATTATCAGTGACTGCGTACTATTTATGTGTAATTTTATCAAGTGAATCAATCTTGACCAATTAAGTCCCAGTATAACTTTTGTAACTTTCATGAAAAGTTTTGAGGGGGGGGGGGAGGTTAAATATTTCATGGAATGATGTGATCTGGATCTAGTTATTGACAGTTCTGGTGATTTTCTAATTGTTAAGGTTGCTTAAAATGAATTTTATGACCAAAGTAAACATCAGCAGGAACATTTTTTCTTAAGCTTTCCATCAAATATCTTTCAAATAATCAGCCCTTAAATCACATTCAAATATCGATAGTTTCAAATATTCCCAATGCTGTTGTCAAAGGTGAAAGAAAGTACATACGTAACCACAAATTCACTGTGGGATTCACACGTCAAGGTTCATGTATCCTTCAGTAATCTAAACTTCAAATTGTGGAAAATGGCAGTGCCACTAATATTCAATTCGAGAGTTGTATGAAGAATTTGTCAAAGTTTATAAAATATTCACTCCATATTTATAGAAATAGGTCTTATTTTTGACAAAGTATACATATACATACATTACATGTGTGTTTAAAAAGTGTGACTTGCATACAGAATTTGAAAAAAAAATCAGAACTTCAAGTATGTGTAGATCCCTGGGCATGCTGGGTTATGCCATATAGCAATAGAGTCTCTGGAGTTTTACCAGTCTGCTGGCCATTATCAGGGTGCTATTAAATTTACGCCCCCCTTGTGTTTCATTTAGTGTAAGCATGACATTAAAGTGGTTATATGGTGCCTTATCTACTTGATTCTATGCCATCAATCAAGTTGTGGAGTGTGTTCAAGTTCAAGAGCCCACAAAGCTTTAGGAGAAGGTGTGTTTAAATTGTTTTGGACATCAGGCTGAAGAAATTGGCATTCGTTTACATTGGTAGGATCAAACTCTTTTTAGAAATGATTGTCTGAGCACATTTATTTCAAATAATGCAGAAAATGATCTTCCTTGATTGAAAAGCCAAGTTCGCCCTCACTTCCAGTGATACATGTATTTTATGTGGATGGCTCCATATTTTTCACTGAAGTTGGTGCTGCTGCTTAAAGACATGGTCTGTTCTATGGCAAGCCGTTTCAGTATTTAATCGGTTATTACACATATGTTGAAAACTTTTGCACATATGTCAAAAACTTTTACACATATGTATAAAACTTTTACACATATGTCTAAAAGTGCGCATTTATTCCACATATGTGTAAAAGTTTTATACATATGTGTAAAACTTTTTGACATATGTGCAAAAGTTTTCAACATATGTGGAATAGTTAATTTATTTCACATATGTGTAAAACTTTTCAACATATGTGTAAAACTTTTCAACATATGTGTAAAACTTTTACACATATGTATAAAAGTTTTACACATATGTCGAAAAACAGTTTATTTCACATATGTGTAAAACTTTTGCACATATGTGTAAAACTTTTACACATATGTATAAAACTTTTGCACATAAGTGAAATAGTTAATTTATTTCACATATGTGCAAAACTTTTGCACATATGTCTAAAAGTTAACACTTCTGTCGTAAGCACCGACTGCTCCCTGGTATCGTTTTGGCGCCTTTTTCACAAGCAAAACAATGGAGCCGATCGGACAAGTAGTCAATCAGGCTCTCAATGCTATAGAGTCGGCAAGAATTGACAACGCAGATGCTGATGACTTTCAGCCTGGTGTAAGAGCACAAAACATTGTCCATAACGAATTATCAATTGCGCGGGATCTATCTTCAAAGATGTATGTCCTTATCCGCTCATTATTTCGGATGGCGCTTTGCATTTTTCTTCTCAAAAAAGACATATCTGGTGAACTTTGTGAGAGGGACCTTCCAACTTCGCGAATACATCGCGCAATAGCTCGTAAAATACGATCTACCTCCAACGTCGACAGCGCCATTTTGGAACTCTCGTTGGATAACAAACATTCACGCGAGCTTGTATTGTAGGGAGCAACCCATTTCTCGTCCATTCTATCTCCCGGCATTTATTTCACATATGTGCAAAAGTTTTACACATATGTCAAAAAAACTGTTTTTAGACATATGTGTAAAAGTTTTCAACATATGTGTAAAAGTTTTACACATATGTTGAAAACTTTTACACATATGTGAAATAGTTAATTTATTTCACATATGTTGAAAACTTTTGCACATATGTGTAAAACTTTTCAACATATGTGTAAAACTTTTGCACATATGTCTAAAAGTTTTCCACATATGTCTAAAAACAGTTTATTTCACATATGTGTAAAACTTTTGCACATATGTGCAAAAGTTTTCAACATATGTGAAATAAATGATTAAATACTGAAACGGCTTGCCATACTGTTCAGGACTACATGAACATTTACTCGGGATCCTATGCTTGCAAATTCACACACTCTTATATAGAATGGGCTTCATTAGTGTATGTATGAACTAATTCCCATGACTAAGTTCCAATTTGAATCAATTTTACATTGAATCCCTGTTTTTCATCGAATATGCTAATATACATGTTAGTGCACGTAACAGAATGCACCTCTTAGCCCTGCCTTCTGTTCCACTATAAAGCCCAGTGACGCATCATCCAATAATATTATTACATCACGTGACCAGACTACAAATGAATCCATTCTGGGGCATTCTCCTTACTCCCGATCCCTTAGTTCTATACTTAGTTCACCACGGTACCCTACCCCATAACCTCATATTCAAGTAGCTCGAATCATGGTACCGGTGTACTATTTGGAATGCACCCACTTCCACATGCACGTCCAAGTTAATGTGCATCTCAATTTTATTCCGAGTTACAATTCGCATTTTATAATTCCAATTTCGAATAACAAATGTCAAAATTTCCATCCGAAATTCAATTTTCAATTCCAGTTTTAAAACCCAGGTTCAAACTCCAATTTTTATCTCAGGTTCAGTTCTGAACAGGTTTAGAAATAAATACAATAGTCAAATTTGAATTGATTGTCCCAATTCCACCCTTAAATTCTAAACATCAAGTTATGATATCCATTTGTGGAATATTAATAAAATTGTTTAATTTTAAACAGATTAATATGGTAGGGGTCCCAACTTTTTCAGACGCCTATTATTTGATTAATTATTTTGTAAACGTAAAGATCGACAACCACCCAGTATGGATAGTCCAGCCTCCCCCCCCCCCCCCCCCAACACTTTCGGACAGCTTCCGCCGCCACTAGTGTACATAGGTTTACTGCTGAATGAATGCTTTCCATCAGTTCTAGATCTTCCAGTCATGGATGTTGAAATAGATGTAGCCTCTCAAGTTTGACCAGCTAGTCTTACCACTGGTCATTATCACACCAGTGTGCTATTAAATTTATGGTCCTCAAGTGTTTGACTGGTGTAAATGTGAAATTAAAGTGAGTATATGGTGCCTTATCTACTTTATCCTAAAACTAAAAGGCACTATATATGTATATGTATCTGTCACCAGTCAAGTTGTGGAGTGTGCCATATACATGTAACAAATTCAGAATCCTCTATTAGTCTTTCATACTTGTAAGTGCTCTTTAGCCAGAAAACAGTCCCTGATAATGGAGTGCAATAACTTCACGTGAGTTGACACAAATGATCACAATTTAACCAGGAGGTCAGTAACAGCACACTTTTGTGTGATAAAGCTGTGCCTGATGTCTTCCAGATGTCTGTGTCCAGTTACTGGTACATGTACATGGAATTGTCCAGCATTTTAAGAGTTGGCTAGTGGATCATCATTCTGCATTGCCAATGCACCATACAGTACCGGTACATGTAAAATAAGTCATTGATTTTTGAAAATATATAAAATATATGTTAACAAGCTTAATTACCTTAATTAGCTGATTTCATGTCAAAGCAAATGTAATGGGTGGTTTTTCGAGAAAGACTTCACAGATTGATCCTAAGCTTGGCCTACACAAGTATCCACCATGTCAGGATTATGATGTTTAAGAATCGTTGCACTCCCTGCATAGTAATTATCTAGCTACATGTAATTGGATGATATGCTGCATGGATTCCATGTCAATGCAAATGGGCCATTTTCATGAAAATGTACAGTAAAGACAAATCTGAAATTAAATTTGAACAGCTTGGCTACCAAAATGGAATTAGTCAAGACCATGTAGGCCACAAAGACTGTTTTTTCATATCAGCCAACCCATTCTAGCCCATGTTATTTTCAGGTGGTATCGGAAAAGGCATATTGGTAAAGGTAAAGACATTGAATTCAAGACCATTTTCTTTTAAGTTAGTTTTGGTTTCTTAATGAAAGTCAATCTGCCTTTTTCTAAACATTCTTTTGATGTTTTTTAAGTTCCAAGAAAATTTATAAGCAGAATGTCACTTCACTTTTCTCAGTAACTGTGACAGTTGACCAAGATATTATTTGGTCTTTACCGTTACATTCCTGTCTTTACCGTTATGGCATTTACAACGGTAAAGACAAATTGAGTAATGGTAAATTACAATCGTCTGGTCCATCATTCATAATTCAGCCATCGTCCATTAGAGAATATCCGCGTCCATAATGCAAAGACCTATTCCATATTCAATATAACAGTATTAGCACCAAATTCAAAAAGACAGTCATAGTATACATGTACATAAACATAAGCTTGTTTCCTGCAAAAGAGAAGCAGTCAACAGTTTTCAATGATGCCGACAAGACATCATGATGTTCCAAAAATATCAAATCCGTATCGCTGATCAGTATTCTTAAGACTGAGATTAGGTCAGCATGAGGCCGGCTGAACTGGATTAGTGTGTCCATGGAGCCTGCTATAGTAGCTAGGCTCCATGTGTGTCTTTCATGGTGAATTTATCTTTGGAAACAGTCTCCTAGTTCCCTGATTAGGAAACAGGCTGCGAGCTCCCTGTTTAGGAAACAGACCCAGATTTCCTGGTCAGGGAATTCATAATATAAATCCCAAGAATTTGATTTATAAAATATGACTGAGGTTCTCTCTCCATTAATTGAAAAGCTTGGTTACAGTCCACTGCGTGTACTTACATACCTTTTTATTTTTATTGACACATCAGCACAGTCAGTTCTGGTAGTATATAGGCATTCAATTTAAGAACACCAACAAGGTGCCAAACATGGCAGATTAAGAAAAGGGAAAATAAAGCAAAATTCACATTAGTCGTGACGCAAAGCTGATATGACCACATCATTATGGCACGTATGTATATACGATTAGCTTGACATGATCCTGATAGGGTATTTCATAAATATACTCAATAAATTCAATAAATTTACTTCACTGTGCTACTTAAAGAATGCAAATTTGTACACAGTTTAGAAATTGATTCAAAAACATTTTTTTCTAAGTGTAATATATTTAGGACAGGCCAAAATAAAATCATGTTCATACTCAATGACCTTTCTTGGACACTGTTTACAAAGTCTTTCACCTCCATCTACTTTCGGTATCTACCACCTTCAATTTCTAACTTAGACACATTCACTATTCTGTATTTGCAAATAACACTCAAGAGAGTTTATTTGCTGGTTAGAAAACCACTTCTCAGTTAGCATCTTCAAAAGTGAAACACCACAGGACATCTACATGTAATTTTGTTTGAGTTGATGATAGCCACTTGATGTCCATAAATAGTCCACAAGCTGACAACATGTGGTTGAGATAATAAAAGTTGATCCAACAGACTGCCCTTTGCCAGCAGGTCAAATCCAAAAGCTTTTAAACAGGACAAGCCAAACCACAGATGTCAGCCTCTCTAATTTGCTAATGCTATGCTGAACTGCCAGTATATAAATGAAGGTTGTTCTACCATACTGTCAGGAGACCTTTATATTGTGTTTGCATTGGTGTTTTAGATGGTCTCTGATTCAGTTATAAGGGAGGCATTAAAGATACTGCCATAAACCTGTTAAAAGAGTGCCATGATCAAACCACATGTAAACCAGAATACTAGTAAATTACATATACATGTAGATACAAGTAGGGTCACTTAAAAATCTGCTTAGAACTATATATGGTTTATTAGCCGAGATATCAGGATAAATTGATCTACAAAATATGCAGATGTGGGACAAAACACCCGGGGGCAAAACACCTGAGGACAAGAGATCCTTAGACAAACACTCACGGACAAAACACCCAGTGGATAAAACACCCAGAGGACAAAACACCCAAATAAAATAGATATTAGGTCAGGCACGGAGTGACTTGAATATTGGGGCGGCCAGACGGGGGTGGGACAGGGAGGGGTGGCTCCCTGCCTCAGATAGCTGGTTTCGATTTTTTTTGTAAATTTAGACTTGTTTTAACGCATTTTGGTGCTTCTGAGAACTTTGAAAGGGATAACATATCTCGCAATCAAACCGACTCATAAGAGCTAAAAAAAAATCCAATTGGCCTTTTTCAATGAAATTTCCCCCCACGTTGCTTTGAAAATAATTCGCTGATGATAATTTGTCAACTATACCCACCCACCCAAGTGAAAAGTCAATACCCAGGCTTCCGAAGCTGTGATCGGGGGGGGGGTATTTCAAGGCACGTCAGTTACAATTATTGGGGGAGCCAAAGTGGTCCGGCTCCACCACGCCTGTAGGTAGCTTTATGTTTTATTCAATCACCATTATCGTACCACTATCAAGATGCAATATTTTAGAGTTAACAAGATATTACAGCACTAGCTTAACATAAAATAAAACATAACAAAAAAAGTCGCCTGAGGAAAATGTCTATTTGTGATAATGTCACGGGGAAAAATGTTGGTGGGGAAACTGTTGTCTGAGGATACTATTTGTTTTTGTTTAGACTGATCAGCTCTTGTTTTGAAAATTTGACCTTGACCAATACTGAAGCTGCTTTTGGGGCTGGTTGGAACTCGGAAGCTGGGGCAAGTTGGAATATGGTCCAACCAATTCCAATTGCTATAGCAACTGGTTGGACCGTGTTCCAACAACAACAGCAATTTATATATAAATGGCTATATTTGCAAGAAAGATTAGCAAAACCATTCCGGAATCACGAGGAGACTCTGAAATGGCAGAGCCTGACTGGTTCACTGGTTGAGAGGCATAGCAATATTTCTCTCAGATTCCCAGAGGTGACATCGATTGGTCAAGCAATGAGCTTTTTTAGATAGGGGTTATGCAAATTAAAATGAAAACCTGAGAGGTGAACGTCCCCCGACGTTGATGGAATTGATTTGGCTTAGAACCGTAACGCTTAGTACCCATCATGGATAGCAATCGCACGTGAGATCCAGTAACAAGGTACTAACAATTATCGAATTTGCCATAATCCAATCAGGTTTTCAGAAGTTATTTTCCGGGAAATTAAATTTTAACTTGGCCCACAGGTTGTGTCAGCTATCAGTGGATGGGCAAGAGAAACAATCTCAAGCCCGATCTTGTGGCAAGGTACCCACATACATGTACCAAATTGGGAAAGAATGCATTCAGGTTTTCAAAAGTTATTCTACGGAAACAAAATTTCAATTTTGCACTTAAGTGGTACCGATAAGCGGATCGGCGTGAAATACAATCCCTAGTGAGATCTTAAGGAGAGGTACCCACATACCAAATTTGAAAATAATCCGTTCAGTTTTCCAGAAGTTATTTTCGGAAGCAAAATTTTAACTTGGCTCCCAGGTGGTGCCACCTATAGACGAATCGGCCTGAAAAACAATCTTAGGCGAGATCTTGGGGAGAGATACCCGTGTATGAAATTTGAAAAGAATCCATTTGAACAGTTTTTGCAAAATCAATGGCCAGAAACGAAATTTAACTTGGCCCCCACGTGGCACGTGCGCCAGCTACAAGATCTTGAGGCGAGGTACCCACATAACAAATTTGAAAAGAATCCTTTCAGTTTTCCAGGAGTAATTGTCCGGAAACGAATCCAGATGGACGGACCCCAATACTATAGTCCCCCTTCAGCCCTTCGGGCATCGGGGGACAATTAGCATATTTATGTTTTTGAAACAAAACATTGTTGGCTTTAGCTGTTCATCATGATTACAATATATAATCTGGCACAGAGAACCATTCTGTTTACTTAATACTTTGGACTTAATACTGGTGGGTGGTAGATAGCCCTATCGATGTACATGTACTATATCATATTCACATATAACAATTATAAGTTCACTTAAAACTTTCCACCTTGTCTTTTATTTTTATAAAAAAAAAATAACGCTCCAATCAGCCCGGTCTCTCCTACAGTGTGTAATTCAATACTTATGATTTTCACCTTTTTTAAATTAATCGCAGATGTGAAAAACAGTTGCAGATATGTCACACACTTCAATTTATGCCTAAGAAAAAAAGACAATGAGAACATAGAATGAACATAATTTTTAAAAGCTTGCCAAAATGTCACATGAAAATGTTTGTAGCCTTGACTTTGTCCCTAAGAAAAAGACTATTAAAATCTAAAAAAATGTAATGAATATAAAAATTGTTGCATGCCAAAATGTTGCACCTTTTATATTATGCCAAAATATCAGGTGCTGAAATGTCAGGTGTCAAAAGGTCCCTTACATGTACCAAAATGGGGTGTGCCAAAATGTTGTATGGATTCCAACCAGGATCACACTCAGTTCAACATGTGGTTGTCCCATAAATATAACAGCTGAAGTTAGATAGGAGTTTATCAGAAATGAAGCCAGCACTTAGGTGCAGCCAGCATGCACAGATATCAGCCAGGGGTAGCTGTGTTTAGTTCTCCAAGCCAAATTTCACCACTCCATTCAAGAGTCTTTCTTGTCCATTTCCACATATTAGGGTCAGCTGGGTAATAAATTGTCCAGATAAGAAGAATCTTGTCTGTGTCTACAGGCTCAGCTTTACTAACACAGAGTGTAGCTAAGCAGAACCAGGCCAATACACTGTCACACTATTCCTTGGGAAGTGATACCATGCAGATAATCTAAATTTCTCCAGGACAAATCCTGAAATATGTTAAAACAATGTCAATGTACATTTTGCATGTTGGCTGAAGTCCCAGATTACCCTTTAGATGACGACTTTACAATTATTATGCATTAAGAATACTGATAAATGATACGGATTTGATATTTTTGGAACATCATGTCGTCTTGCCGGCATCATTGAAAACTGTTGACAGCTTCTCTCTTGCAGGAAACTAGTCTTTCTTTATGTATGCTATGTTTTTTTGAATTTGGTGCTAATACTGTTAAATGAGTGTGGAATATGGAATACTTATAGGTCTTTGGATTATGGACGCGGATATTCTTTAATGGACGACAGCTGAGTTATGAATGACGGACCACTATAACGTCATTATCTGTTCCAAACAATGGGAGGCAATCGATGATGTTTTTGAAAGTTGTGGCTCTCGTTTTCTGTTGGTATAAGTTTCAAATTATCGTATACTCGGAAGATGAAAATAATTCACAAAACTATTACCACAAAGGCCTTGAATTCTGACATTTTAACAGAACATTGGAGAGGTTTGCAGTACACCTTAATTGTAACTGTGATACTTTTGCCAGTTCACATCATATTCAAGATAATCTTCTAAGTTATAGGATTCTTGTTTTACAACTTCAATTTAAAAAAATGTCACTGTTATTAATGTTGTAGTGCACAGCGCCACAAGCATGTAAGAACTTGTGACATTATTGTGGAATGATTAAGGGCTTAGAGAATCGAGTATTGTTGCTCTTACAGTGTATTTTGGTAAAATGTTGAAAAACATATAATGTCATTGTATCTGCAGTGCAACTCCTGTATGTTTGTAAACGATAAATACTGAGAGCGTCAGCATAAAATGGGATAATAAAGTGAAAACCTTGCCAATACCTGGCTGTGTCACTTTTGATCAGTGTGAATTATACAAAATATGGAATATTTAAGCTCCTGCAAGTAGAGAAATAGAAAGTTTGCCAATCAAATAGGCAATTCATTTTCAACCACACAGTTGCCAATGAATTTTGAATTTCCTAAATTTATCTTTGTTAATTGGTACATACAGATAAATTGGGGAAATTGTTCAAAATTTATTGTTAAGTGTATGGTCAGAAATTAATCACCTATGTCAATATTTGTATGATAATCTTTCTATTTTTGTATTTTCACTTTCACTTAAGTACCTTTAATATGTACATGTACCTATAACATGTCTGTTAACATGTAGGTTAACAGCAGATGTGGACTAAAATCTTACCGAAATGTCGCATGCCAAAATGTCATTCTCTTCACTTTGTGCAAAAATGTTGTGTGCCGTAATGTTGCAGATTCCTCCCCATACATTCCTATTCTACATCGTCACGATATGACTGAAATAATGTTGAAAGTGAGGTTAATCCTATTCACTCACTCACTATTCTCCAGTTTTAAAGTTTGTGAAGTTTGCTATCTATTTTTCAAGTCTGAGGACCGGCTATATAGCTTCCCCAGAGATTTTATGAGGGCCCTGAGCTGGCCATTGACTCAGTCCTTTAGCCACTTACATGTAGGATGGCAGTACAGTTTGGCCTGTATGCTGACACTGGCTTTATACAAGAACATGATAAGCTCCATAGGCTGACCAAGTTCAACTTGGAGGCTGTGATGGCCAGTGTTGGCAATTGACTCTGAGTTTTAGGACTTTTAAACAAACAAACTTTACTCAGAGTGGGAGTATCACAGGGAAAGATACCAAATCTTTACCATAATTAAATACCCAAGTTTGCCACTAACATAAATGTACCATAACAGATTCTTCATAGACTGAATCTGGGTTGAAAGATCTGGATCACATTAACACTGTGGTTATTAGGGTTCATGCTGACCGTCAACACTATAAATCCAGAAAGATATTTACGGATGAAAAATACTTCCTATTTGAACAATCTTGACAGAAGTACATGGAATATGCAGTGCTGTTCATATTTATAAAGTAAATGTTGCCATAAACAGTTATTCAGTCAACAGATTTTGTTTGTAGCAAAAATAAAGTTAGAATGTGTAAATGTGTAATTTATGTACAGTGTTTGGGGGAGTTCTGAATCACGGGGAGTTGCGGATCACTTTCCGAATTAACGCCTGATATTTCTTGAAATAAAGCAGTTGTTTAAATCTTTTTTAGGTTTGTTGGAACGTCTGTTTCCGTGGACTCGAATGAATGTCAAACAACCGACCTGCATTGTTTCTTTTCTGGTCAATTCGGTAACGTAATACTTCCGGTACTGCGCAATGACAAATTGACACCGAGTCGAAAAACACGTGCGATTTTTCCAGTAGTGATTTTGCGCGAAATAAGGTGGGTTAAGGCGGTAATTTCAGTATTTGTTTAAGGGATAGAATCCTGCTAATGGTCAAACAAAATATCTAGTGATTTGCGATAAATGTTAACTGACCAGCATTGTAATATAATGGGGCTGTAGAGATGTCAATTCCGAATCAACGATATACGTGCCGTTCATAACTTGAAATCGGTGAGTAAGTGACCATCTCACAACGAATACAACAGGTGCAACCGACTTGAAGGACGATTGGTCAATCCATGGCATTGTCAAAACAATTTTCAATAAGAGCTGAATCAATGACAAAAGCAAATAAATACTGACCATGAACAATCCGAATATGGTATCGAAGTACTTATTGCATTTGATAGGGCACTCCATGGACTTACATGTAATAATCTTGTTAACTTCAGTATATTCACAATAATAAATACTTAAAAAATCCGAATTCTCACATGATTGTTAGACATCGTATCCTGAAATGTTCTAAAAAATAATTAAATTGAGATTACAATGCAATTTTGTAGGCTCGCTCCAAGATAAATATACTTCAGAACATTTGCGACGCTAGATCTGCGTGTCATTTGTGCCTGGACTGTAACAATTAAGAATTCGCTCACAGGGCGGGGAGAAGGCAACATTGAAATCGTCTCCAGGGCTTCACCGGCCTATGGGTGATTAGCAGATGACCCCTCAAGCCGATAGAAATTCCATTCTCAGTGCCTGTAACGGCCGCTAGATGGCGTGATCCACAACTCACCAAAATGATTCGCAACTCCCCACGCTGGTGCACTGAAGCGGAGGCTATTTTCTCATCGATTGACTAGTCCGATTGAAGAATTTTTTACATACAATTATAGACGACAGATTTTCCGAGAATATAAGACCAGCAGTCGCTCTCACCTCGTAAAAGAACGAACGCTAGCATTCGGGATGTAAAAAGTGATTCGGAACACCCCCAAACACTGTAGTTTCTAATAATTCAATTCAAATGTTCAACTATTCTGTAATTATTGGCACACATACAGGTGGTGAAATAATACCAGATCGCCTGCTCGCAGTGCCCGCGACAACCTGAAATCAGCATGGGGAAGTTTTTGTTGACCCTTCACCTCTCCATGGGCAACCTAGCTACCCATCAGCCAACACACACTAGTATATGAAGTTAGAAGTTGAAACTGCCAAGGGCAAGCAAGTTTTAAAATATAACTTGCCCGAATGGAAAGCTAAAAATAATTATTATTTCTACCCGTCATACACACATGTACTGGACGAACACATGTACTGGATGACCCATGGATATGATTTCTTATATCAGTGAAATTGTCTCGAGAATAACCGATATTACTTCTTGCAAAAAAGGACATACATTTGAAAAATATGTATATATGTATATATTTTTGTATGTAAAATGTTTTTCCGAATGTGGAAATGGATCATGCAAATTACAATGTTAGCTATTCAGGAAATATTAGTATCTGGTTTCCTATTTAGGAAACTTGACATGGTTTCTTGTTTAGGAAACTTGGAAAATTTAAAGTGTTTTCTATTCAGGAAACTTGTTTCCTGTTTAGGAAACATCTTGTGTTTCCTGATCTGGGAATGATTTCCCAGAATAGGCGATAGGTTACTAGGAGTTGTACCATACTGCCAGATGAATGACTTGTATCTGTTCACATTGATATAAATAGAAAAGTCAAAATGATATATGAACTTGTTTTTAGCATGGTATTGCAGAAAATTTTTAGTCTATTGCCTTTGCACAATTTTGTGTATGACATACTTGGCAGGGCGCCAAATTTGAAAGTGAACATGGATAATGCACATGGTACATGTAATTGAATGCTGCCACTCTTCGTATGTCTGAATATCAATAAGGATTATAATACATATAAAAGTCACAATGCCAAAAATCGACCATAGAGGTCCATGTCCCACGCTAGCATCACCATGCAGTTATGGTGGATTACATCCACCATAACTGGCGCTGCTGCTGCGGGGGCCATGGACCTCTACGGTCGATTTGTTTTGGTCGATGATATCTCATATCATTGATGAAGAGTATGATTTGAAAATGGAGATATCCAACTGCTTATAATCCAATATGGCTGACGGTGGCCATATTAGATTACGCACATTGGTGGAAAACAATCCCAACCGTCCTCTCACCAATGTCAATGCACACACCAAGTTTGAAGTTGATCGGTTAAATCATTCATGAGTTATTGTCCGGACAAGAAAATCTAAGATCCAACTGCTTATAATCCAATATGGCTGACGGCGGCCATATTGGATTATGCACATTGCTGAAAAACAATCCCAACCGTCCTCTCACCAATGTCAAGGCACACACCAAGTTTGAAGTTGATTGGTTAAATCATTCACGAGTTATTGTCCGGACAAGAAAATCTAAGATCCAACTGCTTATAATCCAATATGGCTGACGGCGGCCATATTGGATTATGTACATTGCTGAAAAACCATCCCAACCGTCCTCTCGCCAATGTCAAGGCACACCCCAAGTTTGAAGTTGATCAGTTAAATCGTTAACGAGTTATTGTCCGGACAAGAAAATCTTACGGAATCACGGAATTACGGAATTATGGACACCGGTGTTTCTAAGTAGCAGGGGACAATAAATTCATTATTTCTCGAAAGAGGGATAATTATCCTTTCTGATGACCTGCCTGGATATTCTTAACCACAATGTGGTTTTTGTTTCAGTACAGTTGCTTCAATTTTCCGAAACCGGCCTATTTCCAAAACCAGACAATGCACTGTATCAGTTACGTATTACACTTGGTTTTAATTCTTTAATTTCTTCAATACACAATGACCATAATCTGCCAGCTTCTTAGGTCTCGAGAATGAAGCAGGCCACATAAACTGTCATAAACTATCTAGCCGTACCATGGAATGTTTAATCTCTCTCACAGATATATTAAGTAAAATCAACAAATGATCACTATATCCACCATAAGGCTCCATAAAAATTGCACTCACACATCACGCCGTGACAGGTTAAACTTGGAAATGGAGTATTAATCAGAAAAGCGCAGATTAAATCAATTCTGTACAATATTCATGTACTTGCAATGGCTTGCACTGTCATTCCAAATAAATTAACTCAATTCGCCAGGCAAATTATTTTGATAAAAAAAATTGTTTTCAACCTATATTTGGAACTACATGTAAGTTCCCAGTTTGGGAATATTTCATCAAGATTCCCTGTTTCGGAATTTTCCCATAATTCATCTTCAGCAGAAATATACCATTTCAGGGAACATTTTGCTATTCCCTGATTAGAGAACATTCTGTTATTTCCTGATCAGGGAACATTCGGTTATTTCCTGATCAGGGAACATTTTTTCATGTGATAGTTGGGTTCCCAGATCAGGAAACATTTACCAAGAGACACACCCCATGGGTTTATACAAGCTAATATCTCAGGCTAACAAAGGCTAACAGGGTAGGCACATGTTTCACCATGTATAGAAAAGGTTGGATTATTTCTCCTCAATTATGCCAATGTGGTGAGGGGTGGCAGTTTTGAGAAAAGCAGACTCAAAGAAATGGGTGTCCCTAAAAACCATGCAATGAGCCTCTTAATTGTAATCTTTTCATTATCATTTTATAAATTATTAATGTAAATGCTGTATTTAATGATAAGATAATAAGAATCTTGAGTTTTGTGGTAAATTCAAGTCAAAACAAAAAAAATCTGCAACATTTCCTATTCAGGCATTAAGTTTCCTGATCTGGGAACATTACCAATGTTCCCTGATTTGGAGTTGGACCGGTATTCAGTGTTTGAATGTTAATTTGGGACATAATTCCATATAAAAGTTTTATATCTCACCAATGATGTCTGTTTTTACAAGCGATTATATTCTTCAGATTTTGGCTTATGAATTTAACTTTTTCCCCAATTCCGGAAAACTGTGCATTGAGACATTAAAGGCAATGGTCACCTATTTTGAAGACATGTCTTCTGTTTAGGAGACAAATCAATTGTCTCCTGTTCTGGAGTTGTAGTTTGTCTCCTATTCAGGTGACACATAATGTTCAGGATTACAATACTCACAGGTCAGTCAAATCAGGACGCTGAAAACTTATCTAAACCATACCTTATCCAACTGGTGAATTTTAAGGAATACCAGTATATATGATTTTTGCACCACTGCAACTATATGCAACTAGTCAAAATATTGAGTTCTTTAAATTACTTGTTTTGAACCTGTACACAAAGGCTGGAGAACTACATGTACATCTATAACGATTATTGGGAGGCCTGCAACATTCTTCAAACCGGGGACACCGTATGCAATACAGCTTGTCAGGTAGCTTTTCCAGGTTCAAAAAAGGTTCCCTGCATGTAGTCATCTATTGTGTTTCCCTTACATGACGAATTGGCCATTTGGCACTGCCACTTCAACATCATATGATCATGAGCTAACATGTGACCAAAAGCTTGAGTGTATATTGGTTAAAGTGAATACCAATCATCAAAATGAGCTGTGACTGCATCAAAATCCAAAGATGAAATGGCCAGTATAAAGCTCGCAACCAGGAAAATAGGAAATCACTGATGGCAATTATATATGGACCAATAATATTAATATCTCTACGTCTAGTCAGGCATGCATCACTCATGACAGTGGCTTCATGCCTGATAAACAATGTTGCAATTTTGAGTGCAACTGGTTCAGCTGAATGCTAGGGCCTCATGTACTAAATGTGATGGGCGCTACATCAGAGGCTGTAGCGCCCGTCACGATGAAATCCGTAGCGCCCATATTAATATCTCTACGCCTACTCAGGCATGCATCACTCATGACAGTGGCTTCATGCCTGATAAACAATGTTGCAATTTTGAATGCAACTGGTTCAGCTGAATGCTAGGGCCACATGTACTAAATGTGACAGGCGCTACATCAGAGGCTGTAGCGCCCGTCACGATGAAATCTGTAGAGCCCGTCACGCTAATTAGCTTGGTTAATTAGTAACTGCTAAAATTAAATCTGGCTAATATAGTTGGTACACGAGCACTAATAGAAGAAAAGGGATTCATGTTATTTTATGGACCTTTATTTTATCAGCACATAGGATTAGCAGAATATTGTGACGGGCGCTACAAGACGAATATTGGAGATACGATTTAATAAAAAATTCCAGTGCCTGTTCTGATGACAAATATCAGAGCAAGAGGTGGCTGTTTAACCGAATATTGCAAACAACCTAAGATTAAAGGCATTTATGTACAAATTTCCACAAAAAAAACAGTTATACAGTAAAAAATCCTTATCAGGCTAAATTATTTCAGTAGATGTAGGTGGCGCCACCTGGCCCATGGGCGACTGAATGCATATTTCCTGACTTGTTTCTGAAAGCATGGAGCATATACTACATATATGTATATAGGTTATTATAAAATATCCAATTACAAAATTGCCACTTTGGTTTAATTTTACGTGGAATTGACCATTACTTATATATATGGAATAGAAACATTCCAGGTCTCCAGATGTTAAAATTATTAGTGCTTAAATTGCAGGATATCGACAGTTATCCTACATATTGAAATATCTCCTGTTCTGGAAATCATCATGAAAGTCTTCTGTTTTGAAAACACATACATGTAAATACGGAACATATACATGTTAATACAGGTTGTTTCTTGTTCTAGAGACAAAGTGATAGTACCTCCTCTTAACTGCTTATATTTAGAGGTTAACGAGAGCAAACGACTGAACCACTATGAGCATAACATTACTACATGTAAGTGATCAAGCCATAACTGTTGGTGAGTGTCCCATGTATTCAGTAATTGAATGTTAATTTGGGACATAATTCCATATAAAAGTTTTATATCTCACCAATGATGTCTGTTTTTATAAGCGATTATATTCTTCAGATTTTGGCTTATGAATTTAACTTTTTTCCATAATTCCCGAAAACTGTGCATTGAGAGATTAAAGACAATGGACACCTATTTTGAAGACATGTCTCCTGTTTAGGAGACAAATCAATTGTCTCCTGTTCTGGAGTTGTAGTTTGTCTCCTATTCAGATGACACATAATGTTTATGATTACAATACTCACAGTTCAGTCAGATCAGGACGATGAAAACTAATCTAAACTGTACCTTATCCAACTGGTGAATTTTAAGGAATACCAGTATGGCCGCTGATAATTAATGGTTCGTTTCCCGTAACCAGCCCTCATCTATATTTTGAGGGCAAATAATTAAAATCCACGAGGGATTTACATTTTCATGAGTAAAACTTGCTCATTTTCTTCATATTTGTATACAGTTGGTTTGCAAGTTGATAATTAGTTATTAATAATTATCGCACTCCACATGTGTATTTTTACAAGCAAGGTTATGAGGTCAAAATATCAAGTTCTTCAAATAACTTGTTTTGAACTTGTAAACAAAGGCTGGAGAACTACATGTACATGTATCATAATGATTATTGCGAGGCCTGCAACATTCTTGAGAAATCGTGTATCTGTTAAGCATTACTGATGGAATAGAAACATTCCAGTTCTCCAGATGTTAAAATTATGTAATAAGTGGTTAAATTGTAGAATATCAAAAGTTGCCCTATACATTGAAATGTCTCCTGTTCTGGAAATCATCCTGAAAGTCTCCTGTTTTGGAAACACGTGCAAATGTTTCCTGAATAGGGAACATCTATATGTTGATTCATGTTGTTTCCTGTTCTGGAGACAAAGTGATAGTACCTCCCCTTAACCGCTTATATTTAGAGGTTAACAAGAGGTAACGACAAAGCCACTATGTGCATAACATTGCTTAGTGATCAAGCCATAACTGTTGAGAAGTGGCTTAGTGCAGAAATGTGCATGTCCCATGTATTCAGTGTTTGAATGTTACTCCGGGACATAATTCCATATAACAAGTTTTATATCTCACCAATGGTGTCAGTATTTACAAGCAAATATATTCTTCTAACTGATTTTGGCATATGAACTGAGATTTGATTTTCCAGTTCCAGAAATGTATGCATTAAGAGATTCAAGGCAGTTGTCGCCTATTCTGGAGACATGTCTTTTGTTTAGGTGATAAACTGATTGTCTCCTATTCTGGAGTTGTACCGGACTGACAGTGGCTATTTAATATGAAAGTTGTGACACTCGTTGAGTAAGTTTTATATGTTGCGAGTTTAGCGATTTTGCAAAATTCATTTATCATATAACTATTTTAAGCAAATTATAAGCGTAGTAATAAGAAAGATTTCACCATCTAATCTATCTCAGAATTTCTGTTCTTCGTTTCCTTCTCCGCGAAAAAACGGCCCTGGCTCGGGCACATCACAGCCATGAAAGTTGCTGTATACACTAAGCCGATATAGTTCCAAAACGCAGCAGAGTTTGAGCACCACCCTTTAAGGCTGATCAGTTTTCACGGCATTTCAAGATATTGCAGACCGTTTTACAACAGAATGCAATAACTGTAACTTGATAATTAGTTGGTCTTCATTATTTATTCTGCATCATGTCATGCCACGAGTTACAATCGTGTTCGTTGCACGTCATCAGGTGCGCTACATGTTGGCGAGTTCTCAGCGAGGTGACGGCATGCTGTGCTGACAAAATCATTTTTAATACGTAATCCGTTTGAAGTCTCTAATCATGCATCCAGATCTATTGCAAGGAATAAGCAAACATCGAAAAGATTCCATGCAGACATTACAAAAGAATGAACAAGCGTTACTTTGGGTAATGGCGGGCTATAGCTTGATTCGCCAGACGACAGACTACGAAGTTCAAAACTGTCGAAATAATGTATTGTCGATCTTTATGGACGTGGATATTCTTCAATGGACGACGGCTGAATTATGAATGGCGGACTAAACTCTTGTAATGCATCTTGGTGCAACACCGCAGTATTGTTATAATCGTTGTTACCAATAACAGATTTCCATACCTCGCCGAAGATTGACAGATAAAATTTGATGTGATGTAAAATTTGATACGTATGTCTGATGTATTCGCATGTTTCATCTGTTTTCCCATATGATTCCGTTGGTCAGTGTTGATTGCTCTCCATGAATGGTATTGCATATAGTGACGCCCCCACTGATTAGAATGTGATAAAGATTGATGGATTGCTCGAATATAGACCACTTTTGATAATTTAAAACACATAGGCGGAACATTCCATTTTTAATGAATAGAAAACCTCCTATTCAGCCTGAATTTTACTGATGGGGAACGCAGCACTAGGATGGCTCAAGGGTATGATTAATTGTTCGTAAACGGATGGATCCATCGTAATGTAATAACATATCTGTGGTGAAAACAACTGCAATATTCTATGACCATGGCAATATAACATCATATTCATTGTGCTCAGTTAAGACGCGATTTGTTATTGGCGAGGATTAGCTGGCAGAAACATCATGTTTCTTTGATGTCATCGTTGAAAACTGCTGGCCGTTTTCCCTTTTCCGTTAGAGAAGGTTTGTTTAATGCTATTACGGAATTTAGTAGTTATTTCCCCATAAAGTAAACGACAACATTTGAACAAATTTATCTCTGCAGCAATGGTTTCAGGAAAAATACTACCTTCCAAAGAAATCCTAAAGCATTGTTTTGTCGCAGATAAACTCTCTATCCATAAAAGTCATCTCTCAAATAAATGAAATTTCAAATAGGACACCACATAGTGGCATGATATGGCTCAAGCTCCCGTCATTTATGGCACCTACAGCTTGGCCGAACGGGATTACAACTCTAGTCGACTGAACCACATTCTCCGCAATGTCCCCAGTGATGATTTATATTTGTCAGAAGAAATACTGTTAGGAGGCTGTGTTTGTCAGAAGAAATACTGTTAGGAGGCTGTGTTTGTCAGAAGAAATACTGTTAGGAGGCTGTGTTTGTTAGAAGAAAAACTGTTAGGAGGCTGTGTTTGTCAGAAGAAATACTGTTAGGAGGCTGTGTTTGTCAGAAGAAATACTATTAGGAGGCTGTGTTTGTCAGAAGAAATACTGTTAGGAGGCTGTGTTTGTCAGAAGAAATACTGTTAGGAGGCTGTGTTTGTCAGAAGAAATACTGCTAGGAGACTGTGTTCCCAATAGCAATTTCCGTCTTACACATTCTATACATTTGACGGAGATCTCTTTAACCCTACCTGGCCTGGGGGGGGGCACTTTCCGCCCCCCCCCCCCCTGTTGGTTTTTTGCTTGTATCTCCGGAACGACAAAAAATCGAGAGCTGAAACTCCGTGACTTTTTCGATTATCATATTGGGGTCATTTTGAGCCTATTTGCATGACCCCCCGAGCAAAGGATCATGGGTAAATTCAAAATGGCGGCCATGTGGGATACCAGAAAAAGTTATGCTTTCATCATATTTCTTCAAATATTTTGCTTTTATCTACGGAAAAGTGGGTTAAACTTATTTTATTTCATATCAGATTATTATTTACTAATTTATCATGCAGTTTTTGCGAAGAAAAAACAAAAATCAAAAAAATCGATGCTCTTTTTGAAAATGACGTCACAGTGACGTCATCATGGCGGCCATCTTGGATTGTTTTACATTTTCTAGTAGAGCTTGACCCAAAGATATAGTGTGGTAAGTTTCAGCCCTCTAGCCTAAGCGATAGCGAAAATATATAGGGGGGCACTTTCCGCCCCCCCCCCCAGGCTGCGATACACCCCAAATCGCCCAGGCCAGATAGGGTTAAAGCAACATATAGTTCCGCCTGTGGATCGAAAACATTGTCCGAAGAATGGGTGTTGATGGAACTGCACAGTCTGATAGCAGGTCATCGGTAGGTTTGCATATTCTAATATTGTTGTGGTGAAAAATGTCACAACAATTCAGATGGGGGAATGCGTAGTGTGCGCTCCAGAAATCCTTTATTTAATTTGCTGGGAATAGATAATGTGTCCACTTTTCGACCATCAAGGGTTCAAGAGATCTTCAACCCAAATCAGTTTGTGTAAGAACATGCATTTTACTAATATTTTCACTAATTTGTTTCACGCGATGATACCTCATAGCACTTATCTCTCTGCCTATGTGTCAGTTCAGGCGGACATAAATCGTGTTTGGATCCGAGTTAGCAAAACCACTATTACTATTCAAGTTTATACATAGAAGTTTGTGTCGGTGGGACTTGGGATCCGCTTCCCAACTGACCCCAAAATTATCATTTCAGATGGAACTAAGACCAAATTGCTATGGGTCGCATTAGTCTCCCCTTACGGGTGCGCTCCAAAGATTCTTCTGTTTGGCTGGGAAATAGACAATGGGCCCACTTTTCGGTCATTTTCAATCGGGCTCGGTTATATCAATATATTTTCCGAAAGAGCATCATTACACCATTATATCAAGGCCCGGGACAGCTATGCTATTAAAAATTTAAACTTTTTAACTTTCCTAGAAAATCCTTTTCAAATTAAAATATGAAAATGGTCAGGGCGAGTTTAATAAAATGTATTATCTTGTGTTCTTTATTCCGGTGTCAAGTTGAAATGACAAAAGAAAGGGGCAATCTACTCTACTATGAAATTAGAAAGGGGACATTCCTACGGAACTGAGGAGAAAGCCCTTAGTTTAAAAAAAAAATGAAGTATGTGGGGACGAGAAGTAGACGGAATAAATAATACTGCAACATGATATGCTCCCTTTGGGCATGGGCTTCATGCGAAGCTTAGTTTTGTTGAAAAAAAATGTGGGACTATATTGTGCGAATATAGTCATTCGACTGCCGACATGGATAGTCTTCTTCGACAACGATTAGGCGTTGACTGTCTCTGACATCCTGTATTCTGCCTACAAATCTAACCACACTAAATTGTGTACCACATGGTAATCTCAGTATTTATATATGTTTTCCAGTAGATGACCTCGTAAACCAAAAAAGCCCATTCCTTATCATTTTTGATCTGCAAAACAAATTTCAGATCAGATTATGATTGGACATGAACAACGGTTATACTACGCCAAGCATCAGGTGCAACTTTCAGCAACCATAATATTAATCGTAAGGTCGGATTTACATTATAGGCGTATAATTCCTATAATTGCAGCGTTCATTCCATGTTCACGATGTTCATCTATTAACATCAGATGAGTTATTTATTTGGGCTGATCTGTCATCACAGTTCCTGAGCTAGCGTACCTAATTCCGAGTAAGCCGGAGCTAGGGGCCGTGTGGATACTTTATTGTCTCTACATGAACAACTGTACTACAATACTGAGATACTAAGGCTATGTCCGAGAATCCATCGTATTCTCGGGTCTGAATTTGAGGTGCCGATGGAAGCTTTCATTCAGAGTCATATGGTTGATTTTTTGTCACCGGTCGTCTTCAATTTCTCCCACCTCTTGCATATCGCTTCAATTAACAAGCAAATATCTAAGGAGACATGAAATCGGAAAACATAACACATTTTCTTGTTCTTATCTCCAAATGCATAGCACTGACCAGTATTCTACCCAAACGAAATTCAATGTCGTTTTCTGGTGTAGTATGTTATCTCTCGTCATATGAACACCATGTAAGTATCAAAGAATGTTCATTCGTCCTCTCCGCGATGAAGAGATGCTTGAGTGGAATTAGACAATACCTATGGACCGTAGCGTTATTCTGATAAATCTTTGTATTTCACAGGTCGGTGATACATTGCTCATATTGATGAGCAGATAGTATTTTTCCAGTGGACTGAAGCTTTAACGTTTATTGATGCTCGAAAGATTATTCCACAGATGCTCTAGATCGATTAACGTAATTTTTAGCATGTTAGAAATTGAGGTGAAAGCGTCGCTACTGTCTAGATTATCAGATAGCGAGTTATCAATTGATTGCCTATGGAGTCATATGACTTCAAGTCAGTACGCCAAGATGTTTTCCGCCACCCTTGTTATATTGCTTGTAAATGTTCTTTTTTTGTATATAGTGAGATTTTGCTGGTGAACGTTTCGTCCCCGATGATTGCTGTCTGTACAGGTGATTGTAACTGAACTTTTGTTGCGATTATGGTTGACAATGAAATGCTTGGTCGGCATCGGGTCTCACAGATAAATGTTGTGAATAATAGCGGGCGTAACACCCCCTATTTTGGGTCGTTTCTTCTATCTTACGGTCGCATAGTTTATCATTTTCCATCAGATGACTTTATAGGGCGATTCCCTATATTTTTACCGCTCAAGATGGTGCTGGCGACCATATTTTTACCGCTCAAGATGGTGCTGGCGGCCATATTTTTACCGCTCAAGATGGTGCTGGCGGCCGTTTGGTCATGCCATATATTATGTTCTCATGAACAGCTCCAACAAAGGCGTGGCTCGGATACAAAATCTTCACAGGGATCAGTTTTGGTTCTTGCGATATGTTTTGAAAATATTCAGTAGGTTTATTTGTCTGACCGGTCATATGTCTTCTTCTAAGTACGCCGAGATATTTGTGCACTGCCTTTGTTGTCCGTATATGTTGAGATTCTGATGATAGACATTTCGTCTTCGTGGCTTGCTCTCTGTTCAGATCATCACGACTGGTAAAAATTGTGAAGAATGAAGCGCTTGATCGGTATCGGGTCTCGCAGATAGGTGTTCTGAATAAGAACTTGTGTTCCACTATTAGTCTATAGTTTGGGCCGTTTCTACTATATAGCGATCGCACAGCTCATAAGTTTTTTGTCCACCAGATCTCTTATCTCTCTTAAATGTGTGTATCTAATACCGCTGAACCCGGTGTTAGGGGTCAAGTGGTCATGCCATTCAAGATGATCGCATGAACATCTACAATAAAAGCGTGGCTGGGATAAAACTCATGACGTGGATTAGCTTTGGTTCTGCAATATAGCACGATCATGATTGATGTTTGGTTCAGGGTAGTATGTCTAACAAAACGGTTACCCATAACGAATACCATCCATCAGCAGGAAAAATAATTGAATGTCTCGTTATATCATTGTCCATATTCGCATTGAGAAACTGGTCACATGCGTTTTCAATTATATTGTGGCGAAGTCGGATATTCGGTAAGAAACCATCGCTCATGAAGATTCACGCAGAGAAATTTTCGCGTAGTTTAATCCATGTACTTAGCATCAACGGATCATTAGCATCCACGGATCACTGTGGGCTTATGATAAAATCTGAACCCCGCAAAAGCATTGGCAAGTATACCTCAAATGAAAAGCTACCTGCCTAGTTTCATGGAATGTAAACAAATATATGAATATTGGAGACCGTGAACAAATTCATAAGTGCCGCCATTGATAATTTCAAGCCAATAAGAATATTTCGAAATGGTCCTCAATTATTCGTCGCAACAGAGGCAGAAAACAATTTAACAAGCAGCCAGAGGATGCTAAGTCCCCCGCCGAAATGGCAGCAATATTTTTTAGCATTGTTGGTCTCGGGGGATATTCATGAGGGAGGCAACTGCTATACATCATCTAGGCGTTGGATGCAGAAGGGTCTTTCTGCCTTCCCAAGTTTTAAAATCAACTCAGAACGGTTGATTGAACATTTTTTTGCCTCTGTAAATTAGCTTCCATGCAGTGAAGCATGGAAATTATGTAACAGGGCCCCATAAGATGCCTTGAGGGTAGGTACCCACATACCAAATTTAAAAGAATCCATTACGGTCCAACAGTTACTGTCTGGAAATGCAATTTTACCTTGGCCCTCAGGTAGCGCCATGTGTAGGCAGATAGGCATAAAAAATAATCCCAACCGAGATCTTGAGGCAAGATCCCTTGACATTGGAAATAGAAAATGTTAACTTGGCCTACAGGTGGCGCCACCTATGAGCAGATCGACAAGAAAAACAATACCAAGTGAAACCTTCAGGTAAGGTACATGTATACCAAACTTGGAAAGAATTCATTCAAGTATTAAAAAGTTATTGCCCGGAAACGTAATTTTAAATTTACCCCCAGGTGGCACCACCATATGTGGATCGGTATGAAAAACAATGCCAAACGAGAAATTGAGGCGAGGTACCTACACACCAAATTTGGAATGAATCGGTTCAAGTTATTGTTTGGAAACACTTAACTTAGCTTTCAGGTGGTCCCCCTATCAACATGAAAAACATTCACAAGCCAGATCTTGAGACAAGATACCACCACACCAAATTTGGAAAGAATCCTTGAGGTTTTCAAAAGTTATTATCTGGAGATGCAATTTAACTTGGCCCAAGATGGCGCCACCCAGAAGTAGATTGGCACGAAAAATAATTCCAAGCAAAAATCTATAGACAAGGGATCCACTTACAAAATACAAATACAAAAACATGGGTCTGTGCCTGATAAATTGAAACCTTTTGGGGTTGCAATTATCCCAATATTATCCCAATATTGCAGACAACACACAAATTTCAGCTTCTGCCAAGATATATTGGAGATATATATGCTCAAACACAATATATGAGAGTCGGGCGAGGGCTAGCTTGGGAGATAGAGGGTGCGATTCGGCGTCCTGGGGATGGGGACATGATCTTCTTGAGGGTAGTGGTAGGTGTGCTGACATGAAAGCCATAAAAAGCTCCCTGTACATGAAACAATCACACTGACAACTGCATGACATCATCTATCAGTTTGAAAAACCACAAGGTGGAATTCAATTCAATTAGGCAACGTTTCCATTTATCGTTCGCGAATGAATCGTTTATTTCGTCAAATTTTCTCGAAGTCGCGATTTTCCAAGGCGCGACGAAATGGGTTTTTTTCTTCAAAATAAACGATTCATTCGCGATCGCTGTTCAAATGGGTTTTGTTTTCTGTGGGCAATCGTTTTTCAATCGAGAAAATTTTCTCGAATAAAAAGCGATATCGCGATTCAATGGTTTTTTAATCGAGAAAATATAAGCGATTGGAAAAAAAACGATTGAGGATTATAGCCGAAAGTAGTACGGCAAGGTTCAGCCTGACTGATCCGCATACACGATCGAGTTTCTATATCATAAACACTTCAGTCAGACTATAAGTTCGATCATTTTTTCTTCTTCCTTTTCCATTCTTCTTTGCCTTGTGTAAAACTATAGCGTGTTTCAGTTCAGTTGGCGGTTATATAGATACGATGGGGATATTGACAGAAATCGAAATATATATATTTTTGATAGGAATAATGGTGAACGATATATACATATAATATTTACTTCATATTTACATATATTTTGTACGGGACACAGGCCCGGATATGGTCAGATTGAGTCATTTGCACTTGCAATTTCGTCTATTATTTTCAGTATTTCTGTCTTTTAAAGCTGGTATTATTCCAAATTTCTTGTGTCGTATTTTTCGTGAACGTTTTCGGCATTTGTGCGTGCTGAAATTTTGAGTTGATTCGTCAGATTTTCGCTGTTCGCGTTGTTTTACTTGTGTAGATAGATGGCGCTGTATTGAATATAACATTGTCATACGGGGCTTTTGAGTCTTCGAAAGCACTTAATTATTAATATATAGCGCGGGCTTTTGTAAAAATTTTCACAACTGTCATTATTTTTTTGCTTGTTTGGTTGTATGAATTAATCTTTTCTGTATGGAACTCCCTGGGTGGGAGTTTTGTTGTGCGGCTCCCTAACTGGGAGTCTATACGTGCAAAACCCACAGTTGCCCGTCTTGTAGGATATTTGATGGTAGATGAATACGTATATTTTCAATAAATTATGAAAATTAATAAATACTAAGGAAACAAATATATATAAAAGAAATGATTCAAAGAAAATAATGATATTGATTATTTTTCACAATTTGATGAAACCTTGACGATGCGAAGATGTTTTTCAAAAGGCCTGTATAATTCAGGTCACGTGACTTGGTTGCTGAAGAATCAAACAACGCCCCTCGTCGTGTATGATACTATATGTGAAATGACTGCATTAATATAAAATATGAATATAAAACGTCTTTTTCTGTCCGACAGGTTTTCAAATCCCACATATAAATCTTTAGTTTTATAAAGATCGTACTCGGAGGAGAAATTTATTGCCAGCTTGGTTAATCCAGTATGAGATGAAATTATATAATATTCAGGTGGTTTCTGGCTTGAGCTTCCCTTTGGAGTCATTCATAGTTCATTTATCAAAATGTAAAATTACAATAAAAAGTATTGTACATATGCGAATCCAACCGTGATATGCGATTCAATCACCATTGCCATATGTATTTAATATAAATATGAAATCACTGCCGCGAATATTCTTATAATCAATAAAATTAACTTGATGGTGATTTTTTGAACTTATTCACATCTCAACTTATTCACATCGCCAATTATTTCATATTATACTTCTGAAATATAATATGGTTCATGCAAAAGCTTTAGGGTAAATCATGTGATGTGGAATAGAATGATTTCATAACAAAGTTGAAGGAAATGTCCTTCATTTGAGGCGACACAAAATTCAAAACTAACACGGGTTCGGTACTGCGGGGATTCCCTCGCCAGTTATTTCATATTATACTTCTGAAAAAAAATATGATTCCTGCAAAAGCTTTAGTGTAAATCATATGATCTGGAATAGAAGGACTGGACAGCAAATTTAAGAAAATGGTGTCCTTCATTTAAAGCGACATGAAATTCAAAACTAACAGCGAGAAGCGGAAGCAAGAAGAAAAATGACAATCGCATTTAGGGATGCCTAATTATTAGACAGAGCATTTGGAAGTTATCGCTTGTGAAGAATTTGAATGGAAACCACGGACATGCACAGAAGATTGGAACAAGACCCAATGGCGCCACCTTCAGGTGGATCTTGCTGAAACGCAATACCAACCCATGTCTGGTCACAAGGAGTGTATATACTAAATTCGATGGAATCCGACAAATCTTATCGCCTGTAAAGGATTTGAAGAGACATCCACAGACACAAAGAGAGCAAGACCCATTTTAGCTGGAACGGACATGAAGAAGTGAAACTCAGTTGCGCCACCTTCGGGCAAATGCTACTGAAATCCAGTACGCAACCGCGTCTTCTCATAAGGAATGCGGATGCCGAATTTCGGAAGAATCCAAGTAAGCGTTTGGAAGTTATCGCTTGTAACTGACATCCACGGACACAAAGAAGCAAGATTCATTTTGACCCAGTGGCGCCACCTTCAGGCAGATGTTGCTGAAATGCGATACCGACTGGCGTCTTGTCGCAAGGAATGCGTATGCCGAATTTCGAAAGAATCGAACAAAGCGTTAGGAAGTAATCATTCGAACAGACATGCACGGACATCCACGGACATGCACGGACACATAGAAGCAAGAACCATTTTAACCCAGTGGCGCCACCTTCAGGCAGATGTTGCTGAAATGCCATACCGACTGGCGTCTTGTCGCAAGGAATGCATATGCCGAATTTCGGAAGAATCGAACAAAGCGTTAGGAAGTAATCATTCGAACAGACATGCACGGACATCCACGGACATGCACGGACACATGGAAGCAAGAACCATTTTAAAGTCCCCCGGCCGCGTTGCGGCGGGGGACAAAAACAATGCTCTTCTTTTGCAGAGGTTGGCTAAATGGGTCAACCCATTTTAACCCTTTCACTTTTTTTCCAATAGTCAACCTGGATTTACTGAAACAATTGCAATTGGTTGATAATTTCCACAGAGGTAATTTGGATGACAATACGCCAACGAGTGAATTCCGATTTAGAAAGCGTCTTCAAAAATCGTTCACGTTTTCGTCGATATCGAGTTCTTCAAAGATGAAATCTGATCGGTTTTCATGAGAAATAAAAAGAATCGCTGATTCGCGAAGCCTGTTCCTACTCCTATTTTTGCACTCTCAAATGTTCATTCATATAAATGTCAGCACATGGATGGAAACAAAGAAGAAATTTATCAATGAAATCGCTTAGAACTACGATAATATACACCTAGTGTCTACTTGGTGACGACGGCCTATCAAAAAATTGGGGTAATATCATATAGGCTTATTATTGGATAATCAGATTTAATGAAATGTCGGTGAAAAAACTCTCGGTTCAAGATCACATGATTATCATAATGTCAACTTGTCATATGGATATTCACTTCCTGTAAAGAGAAATTATAATCATGACTCTGGTGTGCTGAATTATTATCACCTATGTATGGTATTATCAAAAATGCGCTTGGAAATTAAATTGAGGTCATATTACATTATTACATTACAATTTACTCAGTAAACTTTGCGCTAAGTCTAGTGAATATTTTGGAGCAAATGTCGTAGAAGAGATTACTCCTTTTCCGCTGAACAACACTTCACGTTAAGTAGTTTTGTCACACTCGTTTAAGTAAATAGCATTATTGATATGCTAGCTGGAAATGTGGAAGACAGCATGCTTAATTTTTATATTATTTATAGTCACCCAAGTATAAGAAATAATCCGTGACCGGGTGGGGAGTTTGTGTGTCAATAAAATTCAAATCACATTAACGTGTTCGATCAACCATTGATACCTAATATCCCAAGAAAGGTATTTCTAAATAATCTGTCCGTTATTATAAATCGAACGTGTGCGAGAACGAAATATAATGCCGGCCATATTCCCGGTTTTGGTTTGAAGTATTCAATACTCATACCGGAGATGAGTCGTTTGAGGTGGTCATTTGTTCAACCGAATTGATCATCTGCGGCCTACATTCATTAATCTTGTAAAATATAAAAAAAGAGAGTTAAAGAAGATATGATATCAGCTGAATAAGTTAGGTATTTTCATTGTTAAATCGGTAGTTACACTTCAATTTTAACCGCGCATATAATGTTTAACATACACATAGCGTCTTATATAGGTGTTAGCCTCTGACCAGTCACCTCTGGATGGTTTTGCGATATTCTCTCGAAGATTTCACGATTAAAATTTCGATATTATTTCGATCAACAAAAAAAAAATTGTTTCTCGACATGAACTATTTCCCCACCATTATTGGTGCGTTTAATTGACGGTCTTCCTTAATCGTTAATTCTCATCTACATTGTCCAAAGATGGATATACACCAAATGTGGTTGAACTCGATGGGAACGTTTTCCTTTGCACGCATACAATATTTGCCATTTTGTGGTTCACCAGCCCATTACGTGGAGTGGTTCATTCACTGCACGAGACTATTAACGGCGAAATGTGTTTACCAAATTGTGCCAAATATGGAGTGTGTGGCGCGATGACGATTGATGTTTGGTTCAGGTTAGTATAAAAAAAAAACAGATATCCCCAACGAATACCATCCATCAGCAGCCAATAACTGGTGAATACTTAATTGCCCATCTTCGCACTTAGAAATTGATCGAATGTGGGAATGTGAAGGACAGCATGCTTAATTTGTATACTATTTATTAGTCACCCGAGTACAACAACAAAAAATCAGTGACAGGATGGGAAGATTTTGCCGGGCGGAGGAAGTATTGTGTGGCACAAAAATATAATGCAATAGTCATACCAGAGATGAGTCGTTGAGATGGTCATATGTTCAACAGAACTGATAATCTGCGGCCTACATCCATAAATCTTGCAAAATGAAAGATAATGTGGTATTCAACGCTCCGGTTATTTAACAATCACGACTGAAATAAGTTAGTTTCTTTTATTGTTAAATCGATAACTATACCTCAATTTTATACGCGCATATAACTTATGACATACACATAGCGGCTTAAACTGGTGTTAGCGTTTGGCCCATCATTCACCTCTCGATGTTTTGTGGTACTCTCTCGGAAGATATCGCGATCAAAATTTCTCCAAATTATCTCGCGCAACAGAAAACCATTGTTTCTTGTTGGATCAAATGAGGAATAAAACGATATCGCGAAAATCGGTGGAGAAAAACTATTATTTTAAATGAATTTATTATAATATCGGTGCATGTTCCTAATACAGATATTCAAATAATGTGCCACAATATGGTACAGCCGTATTGTAATATTTAATATTTTGAAGAAAAAAAATAGATCTATGTGCATGGCATAATAATCAATGGTGCCTATAACCGTTTTTGGAGGTCAATACGTCCAGATACGCTCTAGCTGTATATACAAACGCCTGTTCGCATGCTTATCGGTGTGCATACATTCCCATATAATTTGTACAGACACGCAGACATATACACACATATGTGGACAAACGAAAAACCGCATACACACACGTTTATATATAATAATGTATACACATACAAAACGGTTTTGTAGTTTATATTGCGTAAATATGTGTGTAATTGTACAACTTTTACATTGATATAATTTTGTTTTGCTATGCCCAGACGGGTATACTCTATAAATACACTACGTCATAACATATTTATAAATATTTACACAAATTATGTTCGTAGCACACTATCGTGGCTTTCACGCAACAATTGTGACTGACAAGACAGTTATATTCGTATGTGAGCGCAAAAATAACAAACCTTCATAATACACGTAAAGCCACATTCATTTTTTGTATTATATTAGTCAAAGAAATCCCGATCCAAGAGGGATTTCTTCGAGTTCTCGAGTGAAAGAAAAAACGATTTTGGAGAGGTTTTCTTATCGGTTTTTAAAAATGCCTATCTATTTGTTCAACTATTAGTTTTTTGTTTGGACACCGGGGTCACAGATCTTTCGCTGGCATTACCATTTTCCAATGTCTTTTTTTTCTTCTTCTTTTGTTCTTCATAAAGAGCCAAATGATGATTTGTTGCTTATAGAAATACACAAACTCCAGGTACTTACATATTTGTATGGAGTATGTATCTCAAGGCCACTCGGTCATATATGGAAATGGGTAAACTGTTTAGATTTTGTATATTTACCAATAATTTGATAAAAATCAACAGAAAGTCCACAAAAGAATTACAGCGTCAATAATGGAAAAGACCTTTTCCATACGACAGTTATCATCAATGGGGTTCGCCAGCCCAAACTGACGCAAGCTGGTTATGTGTACCAAGAGGTAAATGACGCATGCCCATGTCGTATTTCTGGACGTCACCATGGCAACGTCATAATATAACGACGTTATAATTGTTCGTTTTATCACGTCATATCTTCTTTAACTGTTGGAGCACTAGCGACGCCTAGTGTGGCTGGCGATCCCCATTGCAAATATACTGAAATGTTAAAAAATACAGTCGGCAACAGCTAGAGCAGTTTTATGATGACAGCAAGAAGATCTTGACATGGATCTTATTCACTGACATGTTCTTTATCCAAACGAAATGGCTTTCCAGACTTTTCATCTCAGTCACGCTTTGATGTGTCTGTTCATTTGAACACCATGGATATCTAAAACACACACGACTCCTAGGCCCGGGTTAACCAGAGATCTTATACGCTACGATCATATTTTGCCATCAGTGTACGGTATTCATCACAGAATTTGAGGAACTCTGAACGGAGGCGTTTGATGGTATAGACTGATAGTGATATATATGCTGTGTGCAGGTCCTTCTGTAATATTGCTATCTGGATATTAATAGTTAACTCTTAGTCAAAATTGTAAAAGTCGACGTGAGCGAAATCTTTTCTTTCGTGCAAAGCTCCAAATATCAAAGCAAGTGCCAGATCCGACGTGCACCATCCAGCCGTCGTCTACATAAGAATTTTCACTTCAATAATCGAAATACCTATTTCGTATGACAGTTAGCACCGATTTCAAATATGTATGGAACAAAATAATAAAACACAAAGTTGTTTCCCACAACAGTTCCCGCGGTCAACAGTTTTCAATAATGTCAGCAAGACATGGTGATGTTTTTCATAAAAAATCATGATCACTGGCCATTATTTTTTATCCAAATAAATTTCCAAGTCGTTTACAAGAATATATATCTCAGTAACACTTTCATTGTGTCTATTCATTTGAAATAGATGGAGATATAAAACGCGTGCTATTCAAGCGGCCCTTAGCCCCGCGTTACGCGAAATTAGACGCAAGTTACGAAACATAGCGCAAGAGAACTTGCATGATACGATTCTATTTTGCCGTCAGTTTAGGATATTTATGATTTTAGAAATTTTGAATAGAGGCGTTTGGTGGTATAGCCATGATTGACAAAGATGATGTACTATCACAAGTAAGCTTGAACGTTACATCAACATTTATGTACTTGGGTTATATCTCAGAAGTTCGTGTATTGTTTTCAAGATATATGTCGCACTCAGATTGTTGTTCGGATTCAAGGCTTGAATATCGAAACGCTCATCAAAAGAACTAAGTAGCACACATATCAAAGTTGAATAGCTAGGATAAGATGAAAACCATGAAACTGACATTATCGACTGTGAAGGACTAATGAGTTTTCGTGAAGACAATACATTGGAGCAGCTGGTGCGATAGAGCTTAATACCAACTGTGTCAGATTTCTAACCCTGTAATCGATTTCGTGGTGATTAGCCCCCCCCCCCCCCAAAAGCGCGGGTCTTGAATTTTAAAGTGAAATTCAGACAAATGCAAGTACTCGTAATTTATATGACAAGTGCAAAAATAACAATAATAAAAATGGCTGTTTACGAAGATTTATCCAACGACGACCGCGTAGAGAAACTCATTGTCGGTTTCAGTCGCAAAGAAATACGTGTAGTGGAACCCATTTATTTCACGAATATATGTTTTTTGATGCTGATAGCCTCAGTGGATATTAATATGTTATTGTCCGTAAATGCGGGATGCAGGACATCCTCCGAATCGATCTAGAAAATGGCATACCCTTTACACATAGTCATCAATAATTCAAATTTAATGTTTTTCATCAGCATGACAATCAGTAACGACGGATTCTCTTGTTTTCATACCGCTACTTTAGACAATTTCCGACTGACCTATTTGACTCAATGATGTTTCGTCTTACTAATGACCCTTTCAAGAACAAACTGCGGGGATTAAGATGTGTCTTCGATTAGAAAGGCGCCTGTATGTCTGTTTTTTTCAGCGCAAAGACGTGACATTTATTGAGTGTCCTCACGGAATAACAGCATATCTGTCACCACGAGTAATTTGTTGAGATTGCTCTAGGGATTTTCTTTCATTATTGATATTTGCCTGTTTCCCTTTGTTCTTTTTTCTGCACCAGAAAATGAACCCACAAGTCCTAATCAGTCTTTTCGATAAAGGAGAGGAGTTCCGACCATTATCTGACCTACTATCACTCATTAAAGAGTGTATATTTTGTTGCCTTGTTTACAAGCTGGGATTAGCTAATAAAAACACTGAACCTTGGACAAAATCGACTTCCCTAACTTGTCAAGCGAAAGGAAGTATGGTTGATGATCATTTGTACAAGAACCAAGTTATTAGCGCACAAAAGCTTCCAAAGCTTCATCATCTATGATTGATCTTGAGTTTCACAGTCACATGTCAGCTATGGCCCACTTACACGAGAAAAAATCTGATGGATCTCTGTTGTATTCAAGATTTCCCAACATAATCGCCTAATGTAGCAGCCATCATTCTTTCACTTTCATTTTCGGTGAGATTTAACTGGTGTAGAATATTAATCCACTATATTTTATCGGGAGGCTATACTGGCAAGGGCACAAATATTCAAAATACTCTAAACTCAAAGATCGCAAGCTGACACGTGGTGGGGAAAAATGACGGCGTTTGGCGACTAAAAAGCAATCATATGACTCAACAGGAAAGCTTCTCTCGGCACCTCCGATTCAGACCTTTAGAATCACATTTGATTAAAATTTGATTAAAACTTTAATCACATTTGATTAAAGCTATGACATAATGTGTGCTAACTATATTGATACATGTTTGTCTCAACACTATCAAAGTATAACCTTACATGTAAACGCCACTGGCTAATTCCGATCACGATTTGCTGCTGTTGTACATTCAGACCTAGAAAATAAATGTATACTTTGAACTACATAAGAAGGCTGGCTTGGACACACAACTGAAGTTCACACCAACGACAATGCATGACGCACCATCAACGAGCCTTGGATTCTGTTGCACTATGTTTAAGATATGGATTGTCCATTGTCGGTAGGTTATTTAACCCTACCTGGCCTGGGGGGCACTTTCCGCTCCCCCCCCCCCCCCCACCTATTGGTATTTTGTTCCTATATCCGGAACGACTCATTGACTTTCTCATATTGGGGTCATTTTTAGCCTATTTGCATGACCCCCCGAGCGGAGGATCATGGGTAAATTCAAAATGGCGGTCATGTGGGTACCAGAAAAGTGTTGTTTTCCTCATATTTCTTCAAATTTTCGGCATTTCTGCATGGAAAAGTGGGCAAAACATATTTTATTTCACATCAGATTATTATTTACTAATTTATCGTGCAATTTTGTCCAGGAAAAAAACAAGATAAAAAACTCAGAAATTCTGACCGAAAAATCGTCAAAATGTTCTCTTTGAAAATGACGACATTGTGACATCATCATGGCGGACATCTTGACTTTTTTATATTTTCTTGTAGGGCTTGACACATAGATATGGTGTGGTGAGTTTCAGCCCTCTACCCTTTGCGATAGCGAAACAATATATAGGGGGCACCTTCCGCCCCCACCCCCACCCCCCCTCCCCCCAGGCTGCGGTACAACCCAAATCGCCCAGGCCAGATAGGGTTAAATGAGCTATAAAGATTCTATGCTGATATACATGTGCAATTTTCATACATGGATGCGTTTGTCGTACAGCAAAATACAACTATGACTACATGTATGTGATAATGGTATCGAGATAATAGCATAAATCAGTTGTTTATATCAGTAAGGCAATATACTCACATCAGGTTTATCTAGAAACAGTTACTAGGTCAGTAATCGAATCGAAAAACATTCACATCAAAGCCAATATCACCTGGCTCTGACCTCTGGTCTCGTAGCAATTGATATTATTCGCGGCCAGGTTGAATAACTAAAATATTGAATAGAACCCCATTCAAGTAGAAAACCACAGAGGTCTGATGGGAGCATATTAGTACGAACAGATACTTGTTTGTGCATACTTAGACATGGTCATAAGTTTCCATCGTTATACACGTATATCTACGGTTACCATATCTACTTACGTATATGTTTGAAGCCATCAGTCGCCACAAGTTAACACAGTCATGCAACCTGAAACCTTCCTAATTTATAGCCCATTGCATTACGATCTTTTTGCGCTTATCAATATAATCTTCCACAAGCGGTCGGGCATTTTCGCTTATTATTATATTTTTCGACTAAATTGCAGCAAATAACATGTCATGAAGCGCATCGTGACGATATAGTCTGACTAACCGTTGTCATTCTTCTCATCATTCAGTATCTATAATGACTTGTGTTGAATCTAAAATGATCCTTGAACCAACAACATTCAATATTTCCAATGGAGCTCTTAAACGTGGTGTCCAAATGGTCCTTGTCATTAGCCGAACGGAATCGGCGCAGTACCAAGGATTCACAAAACTCCACGTCGCATATTTGTTACTTAGTTGTTGTATAAATCAAATAACTTTCCAAATCCCCTGTAGTCCAGTGCAGGGGAATAAAAATAATCTCTGCGTGAGGATTTTATCTTTGTTTCTAATTTGAACAAATTCATATAGGCGTCAGATTCAATATTACGGAGGTAGTCCGTGTCAATAATCGAATCATGTTTTAAGTATGACTTAAGCCAGCATCTGTTCAAGTTGGCAAACACACATCCTAGTCTTTTCAAACAGACAATCTCCCGGCAATTTTAATTATGAGTGCAGAACGATTTAACGTTCCGGATAACTGATATCATCACTCCAAATATCGTACTCTGACATCCGTATCCGTTTCCCAGTGTTGAAATGTCCTCCAGCTTTACATCCAGAATCCACGTTCATCGTTCAAAAGGCCTCTAGTAGTGTGCGAACGTTATAAACGTAGAGCTAGTGCGTGATACATATCACCGAACTTTAAATAAAACGGCTTAATGGCATAGTCATCCGTCGCCACAGTTAATGTGATAATGTCTTATGGAACTTATTTTGTTTTCTTACCTGATCTAGCAATTGTTTCAAGGAGGGACATACGCCATAATACAGTGCAAGGTTATTGATATCCAGAAATAAGTGTTCAGAAATTGGCAATCAGCGAGAAGACGAAAGGACAGACTGATGTGTTACAGCCAAAATTCACTGGATATCATCACAATGATATTGTATGTCGTGTATCTCTGGTATTTCGGTATCTTAGTTTGCATAATTGATGAATAATATTGCATACCAATGGGGAAATTATTCTTTCCCTTTAATCCTAAAACAATATCACCATTTGTTTGCTATCTTATAGTGCACAATATTAATAAAATTTCACGGTAAACATCAGGCGCTTGATTCTTCCCAATCATTCAACGTAAGGAGAAAATCAGCTGTATTTCCGTTTTACGAATAATCACAAAAAAAAGTGTAGACGAAGATTAGTCGGCCATGCGGGAAATGATTCACTTAACACGAAGAATTTGAGGTTAACATCGAATATTATCGGGTAATTGACAAAAGCTAAGTTCACATTTACTCTCAGACTGGTACATTCAGATGAAGCATCGCTGAGAAACAACGAAAACGTATGATTCACCCTCGAAGCGGTGGCTACTACATGTAATACGATTTCGTTGGCAGACACACATCCTAGTCTTTTCAGAGAGACAATCTCCCGCCAATTTTAATTATGAGTGCAAAACGATTTAACGTTCCGGATAACTGATATCATCACTCCAAATATCGTGCTCTGACAACCGTATCCGTTTCCCAGTGTTGAAATGTCCTCCAGCTTTACATCCAGAATCCACGTTCATCGTTCAAAAGGCCTTTAGTAGTGTGCGAACGTTATAAACGTAGAGCTAGTGCGTGATACATATCACCGAACTTTAAATAAAACGGCTTAATGGCATAGTCATCCGTCGCCACAGTTAATGCGATAATGTCTTATGGAACTTATTTTGTTTTCTTACCTGATCTGCAATTGTTTCAAGGAGGCACATACGCCATAATACAGTGCAAGGTTATTGATATCCAGAAATAAATGTTCAGAAATTGGCAATCAGCGAGAAGACGAAAGGACAGACTGATGTGTTACAGCCAAAACTCACTGGATATCATCACAATGATATTGTATGTCGTATATCTCTGGTATTTCGGTATCTTAGTTTGCATAATTGATGAATAATATTGCATACCAATGGGGAAATTATTCTTTCCCTTTAATCCTAAAACAATATCACCATTTGTTTTGCTATCTTATAGTGCACAATATTAATAAAATTTCACGGTAAACATCAGGCGCTTGATTCTTCCCAATCATTCAACGTAAGGAGAAAATCAGCTGTATTTCCGTTTTACGAATAATCACAAAAAAAAGTGTAGACGAAGATTAGTCGGCCATGCGGGAAATGATTCACTTAACACGAAGAATTTGAGGTTAACATCGAATATTATCGGGTAATTGACAAAAGCTAAGTTCACATTTACTCTCAGACTGGTACATTCAGATGAAGCATCGCTGAGAAACAACGAAAACGTATGATTCACCCTCGAAGCGGTGGCTACTACATGTAATACGATTTCGTTGGCAGACACACATCCTAGTCTTTTCAGAGAGACAATCTCCCGCCAATTTTAATTATGAGTGCAAAACGATTTAACGTTCCGGATAACTGATATCATCACTCCAAATATCGTGCTCTGACAACCGTATCCGTTTCCCAGTGTTGAAATGTCCTCCAGCTTTACATCCAGAATCCACGTTCATCGTTCAAAAGGCCTTTAGTAGTGTGCGAACGTTATAAACGTAGAGCTAGTGCGTGATACATATCACCGAACTTTAAATAAAACGGCTTAATGGCATAGTCATCCGTCGCCACAGTTAATGCGATAATGTCTTATGGAACTTATTTTGTTTTCTTACCTGATCTAGCAATTGTTTCAAGGAGGGACATACGCCATAATACAGTGCAAGGTTATTGATATCCAGAAATAAGTGTTCAGAAATTGGCAATCAGCGAGAAGACGAAAGGACAGACTGATGTTTTACAGCCAAAACTCACTGGATATCATCACAATGATATTGTATGTCGTGTATCTCTGGTATTTCGGTATCTTAGTTTGCATAATTGATCAATAATATTGCATACCAATGGGGAAATTATTCTTTCCCTTTAATCCTAAAACAATATCACCATTTGTTTTGCTATCTTATAGTGCACAATATTAATACAATTTCACGGTAAACATCATGCGCTTGATTCTTCCCAATCATTCAACGTAAGGAGAAAATCAGCTGTATTTCCGTTTTACGAATAATCAAAAAAAAAAAAGTGTAGACGCGGATTAGTCGGCCATGCGGGAAATGATTCACTTAACACGAAGAATTTGAGTTTAACATCGAATATTATCGGGTAATTGACAAAAGCTAAGTTCACATTTACTCTGGTACATTCAGATGAAGCATCGCTGAGAAACAACGAAAACGTATGATTCACCCTCGAAGCGGTGGCTACTACATGTAATACGATTTCGTCCCGTGAAAAATCTTCGTGGTCATTCTATGTTGATTTTGCTCTGTCGGGTTGAACTACAAAATATGCCTGCAATTCGCCCCTACGATCGTAATATTACATCCCGTTGCCGTGATATTACAACCTGGAGATTTGCCGCACGAAATGATCTTTCTTACGTAAAACAGTAAACTTTGTACCGTGTTGTATATTTCTGCCTTATGCGAATTCATTTATATATATAACATGGGAAATTCAAATCATATCAAAAACAAAACTTACCTTTTCCAATGATCGAATTTTGCCCCAAATCTTGTCAGTATTGTGAAGTAGGATTACTAATGTGCAGTGGCAAGCTCGGCGAACTCCGCTCTGGCACCCTCTCAAAGCTTTGTTTTCGCGTTCTGATATGGTAACTAGCAAGCTCCATATACACCTGATGCAACATGCAATCCGTGTAATAGTATGACAGGAAAACACTTCTTCTCTGCAGCACTGAGGTATCCACCACAAGACAATCGCGTTGGCGTTCTCTAGCTGACAGATGTATCTGATCAATGAAAGGATACCGGTTGGCAGTCGAGTTACCCAAGGTTAGATCGATGATGTTAGTCTTATGCCGTCCGAGTAGAGATCGACAGCGGGCGGTGTTTTCGTGTTTCGCAAATTATATTAGTTCCTATACTAGCACTACGAGTAAAACAGTATCAGGGTAATCAACATCATTTAAATTGTATTCGCGAAACGTACAGCTTCAAATATTAACATGACGTTCAACAGCTTGTCTGTATAACCCCGTCAGCAGATGATATTTCTGAAGCGAGATATATCAGAGCTAGCTGGGTTCATATGAATGCTTGTCAACCCTCTATACAGTGAACATACGCAACTCAAATAGATTGATCACACTCAATCATCAGTATATGTAACACGTATAAGTGTATTCAAGTATTAAAGCACAGCGCACATTGGCAACTTAAAAAGCGACGAACGGTTATAATCTATCAGGATCGAAATTGTTCGAAATATCTTGTAAACCGTTAACAAAATTGAACATTTCTGTCACTCGCCAGAGCAAAACAATCCCTTTTTTAGTATTCCGAGATAAAAGCATTAAAATCGTGTGGATAGTGTGGACCGTCTACAATCGCCAGCTATAGATGTGCGATTCAACACTGGAGCAGTTATCATATGACGGGGGAAAAGTGGGCAGGACTTCCCATTTTCGGGTAACAAATATAAATTGTTTGATGTCAAAATTATCGTCGCTGGCGACAAAACTTGCCCTTATCACGCCTAGCTCTAGTTCTCAAACATTGAATGTTCGCATGTTTTTATGGTGGCTGATATCTGCCATGTCGTATCATCGTACTATCGCCCTATTTTTACTGGCGCGATGGTACGATGGTACGATGGTACGATGCGATGGCACGATGGTACGATGCGATGGCACGATGCGATGGTACGATGACACGATGCGATGGTACGATGGCACGATGCGATGGTACGATGGTACGATGCGATGGTACGATGGCACGATGCGATGATACGATGGTACGATGCGATGGTACGATGGTACGATGGAAATTCCTCCATCGTACCATCGCATCGCACCATCGTACCATCGTACCATCGTATCATCGTACCATCGTATCATCGTGCCATCGTACCATCGTACCATCGCGCTTCCGAAGAGTTGCGAAAGTCGCTTGATCAAACGAAAGTCATGCGCAAATAAATTATATCGATTGATTTTTAATTGTTTTCATCGTACCATCGTATCATCGTACCATCGTTCATCGTCGTACATCATACATCATATGTATCATCGTACCATCGTACCATCGTGACATCGTACCATCGTATCATAGTACCATCGTACCATCGTATCATCGTACCATCGTATCATCGTACCATCGTATCATTGTGCCATCGTACCATCGTGCCATCGTATCATCGTACCATCGTACCATCGTATCATCGTACCATCGTATCATCGTGCTGCCAATTGAACGCAATGAAGACAACTCTGTCAGCTCTGTTAGCCCAATTCCTGGTTATCTCCCCTGATTAGAACATTTCGAAATAGGTACGAATTTCACTCCAGTTAGTTCAATGTCAAAATCTCCGTCCACTGACGTCACGCCCGGCTCAAAGATCACGCCCCTTGTCTAACAGGCTTTCAGATATTGTGACTGCATACCGTGCAGAGGCAGAAGCGTTCATTTGATGGAGATGAATTTGGGGTCAGACCAAAATTTTATATAGTTTCCCAATATGAGCAATTGCAAATCGCAAATCGCTTAGCTTCAATTTGTTGTCGGGTGACATTCTGGCCTTCACGCCTGACTACACCAGATCAAATAGTTTAATTGTTTTCATCGTACTGTCGAGCAATGTTTGAATACACTCCGTGATTTCAGCGTACCATCGTGCCATCGTACCATCATATCATCGTACCATCGTGCCAACGTGCCATCGTACCATCGTATCATCGTACCATCGCGTGCCATCGTACCATCGTATCATCGTATCATCGTACCATCGTATCATCGTACCATCGTACCATCGTATCATCGTACCATCGTGCCATCGTACCATCGTATCATCGTACCATCGTAGCATCGTACCATCGTACCATCGTATCATCGTACCATCGTACCATCGTATCATCGTGCTGCCAATTAGACGCAATGAAGACAACTCTGTCAGCTCTGTTGGCCCAATTCCTGGTTATCTCCCCTGATTAGAACATTTCGAAATAGGTACGAATTTCACTCCAACCTCCCCACAGCGCATACTCCATTTCGCAGGCTCCAATAACATCCCTGCCTCCAATAGCGGAAGTTGACCTTTACTACGTTGCTATGGCGTATAGGGGAAACCAACCAACGCACGGTTCAGTTTGAATCCGACCAAACGACTCCTTTAGTGTTGCACATGAGCGAACTACTTTTCATATGCTCTGTCCAGATAAACAGGGAAATTATCTCCAGATAATTCTTTTTAACGCTAGGTCAACGGAGGTATTATGCAGACTTGAAAAGTAATCAAAATTTTCGTTAAACATCTATTTTACTATATATGATGTCACTTCCGGCGATGTGCGCGAAGGCCCCGAATCCGGTCCAAAAATCTGACTGGTGGCTGGGGTGTTATTAGACCCCCAGCGAGGTGGTTGATTTCACTCCAGTTACTTCAATGTCAAAATCTCCGCCCACTGACGTCACGCCCGGCTCAAAGGTCACGCCCCTTGTCTAACAGGCCTTCAGATATTGTGACTGCATACCGTGCAGAGGCAGAAGCGTTCATTTGATGGAGATGAATTTGGGGTCAGACCAAAATTTTATTTAGTTTCCCAATATGAGCAATTGCAAATCGCTTATTCAAAATGAATAAATAATGTTATCTCATACATATGATGTCGTACTATCACACTGTCACTCTAATGGCTGAACAAATAGACCAGTATTATGATCATGCATATATCAGTCCGCCCATCATCATCCCATCATAGTTTGCATTAAGTGGGCCGAGGAGAGAAGAACGATCGATCAGGCGCACCAACATTATTTATTTTCATAATTAATAACTTACACGGTATTTCACTCAAACACCTCCTCCACCAAATATCCCCTCCTCCGAGGTACACCTTCCAACCCCCCCCCCCTCCCCCATCCAACCTCATGCCCCCGATCCCAGCACCACAACCCTCAATTCTGGATGCAAATTATTACATATTTCCTGAAAATAGTGCCAATTAAGGGCAAAACAATAACACACACAGATCAATGAAAATTAACGTTTGGAAGATAGCATCTCGAATCACAGAAATCATAACAATTATTCTCTACACACGAAGTTAATTTATAAATGAAGTTGCATGTATTGATAACATGTGATCACTGCAACAACACATCTGTATAGGGGAATACGACCGACTGACAAGAGCTTCAATTTGTTGTCGGGTGACATTCTGGCCTTCACGCCTGACTACACCAGATCAAATAGTTTAATTGTTTTCATCGTACTGTCGAGCTATGTTTGAATACACTCCGTGATTTCATCGTACCATCGTGCCATCGTACCATCGTATCATCGTACCATCGTGCCAACGTGCCATCGTACCATCGTATCATCGTACCATCGCGTGCCATCGTACCATCGTATCATCGTATCATCGTACCATCGTATCATCGTACCATCGTATCATCGTATCATCGTACCATCGTGCCATCGTACCATCGTATCATCGTACCATCGTACCATCGTAGCATCGTACCATCGTACCATCGTATCATCGTACCATCGTACCATCGTATCATCGTGCTGCCAATTGGACGCAATGAAGACAACTCTGTCAGCTCTGTTGGCCCAATTCCTGGTTATCTCCCCTGATTAGAACATTTCGAAATAGGTACGAATTTCACTCCAGCTAGTTCAATGTCAAAATCTCCGTCCACTGACGTCACGCCCGGCTCAGAGGTCACGCCCCTTGTCTAACAGGCCTTCAGATATTGTGACTGCATACCGTGCAGAGGCAGAAGCGTTCATTTGATGGAGATGAATTTGGGGTCAGACCAAAATTTTATATAGTTTCCCAATATGAGTAATTGCAAATCGCTTATTCAAAATGAATAAATAATGATATCTCAAACATATGATGTCGTACTATCACACTGTCACTCTAATGGCTGAACAAATAGACCAGTATTATGATCATGCATATATCAGTCCGCCCATCATCATCCCATCATAGTTTGCATTAAGTGGCCCGAGGAGAGAAGAACGATCGATCAGGCGCACCAACATTATTAATTTTCATAATTAATAACTTGCACGGTATTTCACTAAAACACCCCCTCCACCAAATATCCTTTCCCCCTCCAACCTCATGCCCCCGATCCCAGCACCACAACGCTCAATTCTGGATGCAAATTATTACATATTTCCTGAAATTAGCGCCAATTAATGGCAAAACAAAAACACACACAGATTAGTGCAAATTAACGTTTGGAAGATAGCATCTCGAATCACAGAAATCATAACAATTATTCTTTACTCACGAAGTTCATTTATAAATGAAGTTGCCTGTATTGATAACATATGATCACTGCAACAACACAGCTGGATGGGGAAGATGACCGACTGACAAGAGCTTTAATTTGTTGTCGGGTGACATGCAGGGCTTTACGCTTGACTACACCAGGACTGATCAAATAGTTTAATTGTTTTCATCGTACTGTCGTGTTATGTTTGAATACACAGCGTGATTTCATCGTACCATCGTGCCATCGTATCATCGTACCATCGTATCATCGTACCATCGTGCCATCTTATCATCGTACCATCGTATCATCGTACCATCGTACCATCGTATCATCGTACCATCGTGCCATCGTACCATCGTATCATCGTACCATCGTACCATCGTATCATCGTACCATCGTATCATCGTGCCATCGTATCATCGTACCATCGTGCCATCGTATCATCGTATCATCGTACCATCGTGCCATCGTACCATCGCATCATCGTACCATCGCACCATCGTATCATCGTACCATCGTACCATCGTGCCATCGTGCCATCGTACCATCGTATCATCGTGCTGCCAATTGGACGCAATGAAGACAACTCTGTCAGCTCTGTTGGCCCAATTCCTGGTTATCTCCCCTGATTAGAACTTTTCGAAACAGGTACGAATTTCACTCCAGTTACTTCAATGTCAAAATCTCCGTCCACTGACGTCACGCCCGGCTAAAAGATCACGCAGACGCGTTCATTTGATGGAGATGAATTTGGGGTCAGACTAAAATTTTATATAGTTTCCCAATATGAGCAATTGCAAATCGCTTATTCAAAATGAATAAATAATGTTGTCTCATACCTATGATGTCGTACTATCACACTGTCACTCTAATGGCTGAACAAAAAGACCAGTATTATGATCATGCATATATCAGTCCGCCCATCATCATCCCATCATAGTTTGCATTAAGTGGCCCGAGGAGAGAAGAATTTCATAATTAATCACTTACACGATATTTCACTCAAACACCCCATCCACCAAATATCCCGGCCTCCGAGGTACACCCTTCCACATACCTCCCCACCCCCTTCAACCTCACGCCGCCGACCCCACCACCACAACCCTCAATTCTGGATAACGTTTGTAAGATAGGATCTCGAATCACAGAAATGATAAAAAATTTCTTTACACACGAAGTTCATTCATAAATGAACTTGCATGTATTTAACATATGATCACTTCAACAACACAGCTGAGTAGGGGAAGATTACCGACTGACAGAGCTTTAATCCTATCTGGCCTGGCCGGTGGGGGCGGGGGGGGGGCGAAATGGACCCCATATCAAACTTTCAGCCCTATCTCCGGACGACAAAAAATAGAGAGCTGAAACTCTCTGACTTTATAGTTTATCATATTCGGGTGATTTTGAGACTATTTGCATAACCCCCGAGCTGAGGATCATGGGTAAATCCAAGATGGCGGTCACATGGGTACCAGAAAAGTGATGTTTTTGTAATATTTCTTCAAAATTTCTGCTTTTCTCTGAGGAAAAGTGGGCAAAAACTATTTTATTTCACATCACATTACCTCAATGTTAAAATCTCCGTTCATGCCCATTGACGTCACATCCGGGTCAAAAGTCACGCCCCTTGATTAATAGGCCTTCACATATTGTGAATGCATACCGTGCAGAGGCAGAAGCGTTGATTTGATGGACATGAATTTGAGGTCACACCAAGATTTTATATTGTTTCCCAATATGGGTAGTTGCCAATCGCTTATTCAAATGAATAAATAATGTTATCTCATACATATGATGTCGTACTATCACAAAGTCACTCTAATGGTTAAATAAAAAGGCTAGTATTATGATCATGCATATATCAATCCGCCCATCATCATTCCATCATAGTTACATTAACCCTACCAGGCCTGGGGGGGGGGCAATTTCCTCACCCCCCTCCACCCCCACCCCCCATCCCCCCGTTGGTTTTTTTATTCCTATCTCCTTAACGACACAAAATTGAGAGCTGAAACTCCGTGACTTTTTGTTTATTATATTAGGGTCATTTTGAGCCTATTCGCATGACCTCCCGAGCAAAGGATCATGGATAAATTCAAAATCGCGGCCATTTGGGATACCATAAAAGTGATGTTTTCGTTAGATTTTCTTCTACTTTTTTGCATTTCTGCATGAAAAAGTGGGTAAAACCTATTTTATTACACATGGGATTATTATTTACTAATTTATCATGTAGTGCTTTTGAGGAAATATCTAAAATAAAAAATTCGAAAATCCTGACCGAAAAATCGTCCAAAAATACTCTTTTTGAAAATGACATCATTGCGGCCATCTTGAATTTTGTTTTTGCATATTCTTGTAGAGCGTGGGCCCAAGATATGCTGTGGTATGTTTCAGCCCTCTAGCCCTTGCTATAGCGAAAATATATAGGGGGCACTTTCCAGCCCCCCCCCCCCCTACCCCAGCCACCCCGGCTGCGGTACATCCCAAATCGCCCAGGCCAGATAGAGTTAAGTGACCTGAGGCAACCTCACTCCGCCAACACCACAACCGTCAATTCTGGATGCAAATCATTACATATTTCCTAAAAATAGCACCAATTAAGAGCAAAACAAAAACACACACAGATCAATGCAAATTAACGTTTGGAAGATAGGATCTCGAATCACAGAAATGATAAAAATCATTCTTTACACACGAAGTTCATTCATAAATGAACATGCATGTATTTAACATATGATCACTGCAACAACACAGCTGAATAGGGGAAGATGACCGATTGACAGAGCTTTAATTTGGTGTCGGGTGACATTCTGACCTTCACGCCTGACTACACCAGATCAAATAGTTTAATTTTTTCATCGTACTGTCGAGCTATGTTTGAATACATTCCGTGATTTCATCGTACCATCGTGCCATCGTACCATCATATCATCGTACCATCGTGCCAACGTGCCATCGTACCATCGTATCATCGTACCATCGCGTGCCATCGTACCATCGTATCATCGTATCATCGTACCATCGTATCATCGTACCATCGTACCATCGTATCATCGTACCATCGTGCCATCGTACCATCGTATCATCGTACCATCGTGCCATCGTACCATCGTACCATCGTACCATCGTGCCATCGTACCATCGTATCATCGTACCATCGTGCTGCCCTCTGGATACAAGGAAGACAACTCTGATTGGGCGAAAAGTCTGTTGGCCCAATTCCTGGTTATCTCCCCTGATTCGAACATTTCGAAATAGATACGAATTTCCTTCCAGTTACTTAAATGTTAAAATCTCCGGCCATGTCCATTGACGCCACGTACAGGCCAAAGGTCACAACCCTTGATTAATAGGTCTTCAGATGATCCCTTCAGTTCATTGATATCTCCGAAAATGCATGTTTGGGGTAAGTGTACTGGGGTGGCCATTGTGGGAAAAGGGCATTTGAATGGACGTTTGGGGTCGAGATGAACCAATATTGGTCCGAACGGGTCGTGCGGGGTAGCCATGAGAAGAGCTTCTCGAGGCCGACCATGTCATGGGTAGGTGCTTGTACAACTACGATTTGTCTTGAAATATAAAGTCCGGAAACACGGACTTCCCCCTAAAGTATGGAAGACTCATATCAAACAGGTTTAGATGGGCTAGTATCGGTTCTCAGCGGATCGTTGGCCTGCCGAGCGATGCTGGGTGGGATAGTGGGCGCATGTATAAATTGTCACAGGAAAAAAAGGGAAAGCGGACTTTACACCCGGTCAGTGGTAATAATGGGAATTTTGTTATTGAGATTGTGCAGTCTCTCAATTTCCGGACAGGATAACTCACAACAGGCGTACATAAAAATGCGGCCCTGCATCAGAAAAGCAACTATGGATAATCTATGAACAGCATAGCCTGCTACCGTTTGAAATGAAAGGCGACCCCACGCACAGGTCCATCATGAAGACCAAGCGTCACTCGGAAGAAGATATGGGGCTATCACGCACCGAGGCCCTGCAAAATGCGATCAAAATGCGCAAACAGCTGTTCTAGGACATGTTGCCGTTACAGTATCCTGGCCTGCCAGACGACGATTAGAGCAAACGGATCAGAGCAAACATGGCCGAAGATTGAACTTTCTGAAATGCCGGCTTCTGATTGGACAAGAGCAGCCGAGAATACATCTAACGGGCAAGAACGGATATGACAGATGCAGCGCCAAATGGCGGCTTCTGATTGGACAAGAGCATACTTGAATTGTAAACATATCCAACGCGGCTCTCCCAGCTTGAATGTGGTGTAACATTGTGGGGAATAAACTCTATGAAAACTTGTGAACGAGTTGATATTTCTTTCTTTAATCTGTCCGCTGGGGCGGTAATGCGTTAAGATAAAGCGCTAAGGCCTTGAGATAGGCGTTAAGGCACTCCAGGGATTCTTCAATCGAACTCCTGATCTTCTTTCCACCTCACTCCGAAAATAACGCTTCAGATGCAACTAGGTAGTCAAAATTAAGCAATCTGGCGGTATGACACAGCTCCGCTCCGTAATGGAGTCTGCGTTGAGATAATGCATGGACTGCACTATTACATATATGCCTTTAAGGGTGTACTCCAGAGATTTTTCCATTCGGCAAGGAATAGACCATGGGTTCGATTTTCGGCCGCCAATTGTCGTGAAATCTTCAACCTACACCACTCATATCTATATATTTTCTGAAAGAGCATGATTAAACTATTATTTCAAGATACAGCACTGATATGTTTTAGAAAAATGAATCTCGACCGTCCCCCTCCAAGCTTGGTTCATTTTTCCTAGAAAACCCCTTAAAATATCGAAAAATGGTCAAATTCGGCTCAATTTTCAGAAAAATCTGTAAGAGCGATTTCAATTAAAAATAAATTCTCATGTTCCCAGCTCCGATACCAACTTAAAAAGGCGAAAACAGTGGGGGTCAACCTGCTCGTTTTTTGTCCGATTTTCTCTCCGTAAATGAGTTCTGATTTTTAGGCACACCCAAGGGGCATAGCTGAGGCAGGACAAAATTTACTCATCGTGTAGACGAAGCCAGCCATCGATCTGTATATCCTCGTTTGCAGCGTTGATAATGCTGAACAGGTTGGAATTATGGATATGAGCTATTAAGTAGGCAAGAAGAATTATGATGTAGCAGAACACGGACAGTCCATCGTATTATGAAATTAGACCGGGACCATTGCTACGAAACTGTGGAGGGTCAACTTAAGATATGCGTTAAGGCGTTGCCTGGGATTCTCCTTCTCTCGCTGCAGGTATTGCTATGCATATAACCTTGACGTGTTTGGGGCATAGTCAGCACCACTGAAACTCCCCTTTCTCTACTACTCCTCAGTTCGCATGCATATATCGCTTCCCGTCTGTCTCTACCGGCTAAGAGCTTCAATAGGACGCCACTCATGTTTAGATACAGCTTGAGGCTAATGGTTTACAAATGACTTTATATGACCACTCACTCACTCACTCACTCACTCACACACTCACTCACTCATTCACTCACTCAACCCCATTCCTTCTCCTCCTTCACTTCTCCTACTCACTCACACTCAATCACTCAACCCCATTCCTTCTCTTCCTTCACTTCTCCCCCTCCTTCTCACTCACACTCACTCATTCACTCACTCAACCCCATTCCTCCTCCTCCTCACTCATACTCACTCACTCACTCACTCAACCCATACCTCCTGCTACTCACTCAAACTCACTCACTCACTCAACCCCATTCCTCCTCCTCCTCCTCCACCACCACCACTACCACACACCACACACACCTGTACACATTCTCTGAGGTAACTCTACCAGGTAGCCAGAGCTAACATGGCCACCTCTCCCCAAACGCGCTCCTTTGCACTTCCGAACGTTCCCTTTCTCTACTACTTTCCGAGTGCACAGGCGCATATCACCCCAGTCTGACTCTAGTCCACGACTGCTTGATTAGTATACCTCGCACGTCCCATTCGGACCAATATTGCCGTCAATTCCAATGCCCTTTCCCAAGAATTCCCTGTCTGCGCATGCTGGTCATAGCCTACTTTCACAACACACTCATTCCGTCGGATGCCCCCCCCCCCCTTCCCCCATGAGTGCTACACATTAACACGTTACACGACTCATTCGGACCAACATTGGTCCATCTCGACTTCAAAACGTCCATTCCAATGAACTTTTTTCACGGCGTATGTACTTTCACCAATCACCCATCCAGTCGGATGCTCCTCTTCGAGTGCTTCACTATGACAACTCACGCGGCTAAATCGGACCAATATTGGTCCATCTCGACCCCAAAACGTGCATACTATGCTCTTTTCCCACTATTCTCTGTCTATGCATGCGCGTCATAGCTTAACTTTCACCACTCACCCATCCAGTCGGATGCTTCCCCACGGGTGCTTCACTATACCACCTCATACGGCCCATTCCGAACCGACTGCGGCCTTCTCCGGCCTTTACCCGTCCTGTCTGTGGCCCAGGCAGCAGCCGAATAGGCACGAATATACGCTTTTAATACTACCAAGTTTTCTAAGGGCCTTTGGCTTTGTTAATTAGTTAATCAGGTGATAGTGGGTGGCGGAAATCGAGTGAGTAAAGAATAGTTTATCTTCTCGCTCAATCAACCTAATTAACAACAATAACGAGTCCCTGTGCTGAAAGACATCTCCATCCATCAACGGTACATAACGGTGGGTATATAAATAAATATAGCACGATAGTACGATGGTACGATAGTACGATGATACGATGGTACGATGGCACGATGGTACGATGCTACGATGATACGATGGCACGATGGTACGATGGCACGATGGTACGATGATACGATGGTACGATGGCACGATGGTACGATGATACGATGGTACGATGATACGATGGTACGATGGTACGATGATACGATGGTACGATGATACGATGGCACGATGGTACGATGATACGATGGTACGATGATACGATGGCACGATGGTACGATGAAATCACGCTGTGTATTCAAACATAACACGACAGTACGATGAAAACAATCAAACTATTTAATCAGTCCTGGTGTAGTCAAGCGTAAAGGCCTGCGTGTCACCCGACGACAAATTAAAGCTCTTGTCAGTCGGTTATCTTCCCCTATCCAGCTGTGGTGTTGCAGTGATCATATGTTATCAATACATGCAACTTCATTTATACATTAACTTCGTGTGTAAAGAATAATTGTTATGATTTCTGTGATTCGAGATGCTATCTTCCAAACGTTAATTTGCATTGATCTGTGTGTGTTTTTGTTTTGCCCTTAATTGGCGCTATTTTCAGGAAATATGTAATAATTTGCATCCAGAATTGAGGGTTGTCGTGCTGGGAAGGGTGTACCTCGGAGGAGGGGATATTTGGTGGAGGGGGTGTTTGAGCGAAATACCGAAATAAGTTATTAATTATGAAAATAAATAGGCCTAGTGTTGGTGCGCCTGATCGATCGTTCTTCTCTCCTCGGGCCACTTAATGCAAACTATGATGGGATGATGATGGGTGGACTGATATATGCATGATCATAATACTGGTCTTTTTGTTCAGCCATTAGAGTGACAGTGTGATAGTACGCCATCATATGTATGAGATAACATTATTCATTTTGAATAAGCGATTTGCAATTGCTCATATTGGGAAACCATATAAAATTTTGGTCTGACCCCAAATTCATCTCCATCAAATGAACGCGTCTGCGTGATCTTGTAGCCGGGCGTGACGTCAATGGACGGAGATTTTGACATTGAAGTAACTGGAGTGAAATTCGTACCTATTTCGAAATGTTCTAATCAGGGGAGTTAACCAGGAATTGGGCCAACAGAGCTGACAGAGTTGTCTTCATTGCGTCCAAATGGCAGCACGATGATACGAAGGTACGATGGTACGATGGCACGATGGTACGATGGTACGATGATACGATGGTACGATGGCACGATGGTACGATGATACGATGGTACGATGGTACGATGATACGATGGTACGATGATACGATGGCACGATGGTACGATGATACGATGGTACGATGATACGATGGCACGATGGTACGATGAAATCACGCTGTGTATTCAAACATAACACGACAGTACGATGAAAACAATTAAACTATTTGATCAGTCCTGGTGTAGTCAAGCGTAAAGCCCTGCATGTCACCCGACAACAAATTAAACCTCTTGTCAGTCGGTCACCTTCCCCTATCCAGCTGTGTTGTTGCAGTGATCATATGTTATCAATACAGGCAACTTCATTTATAAATGAACTTCGTGAGTAAAGAATAATTGTTATGATTTCTGTGATTCGAGATGCTATCTTCCAAACGTTAATTTGCACTGATCTGTGTGTGTTTTTGTTTTGCCCTTAATTGGCGCTAATTTCAGGAAATATGTAACAATTTGCATCCAGAATTGAGCGTTGTGGTGCTGGGATCAGGGGCATGAGGTTGGAGGGGGAGGGGATATTTGGTGGAAGGGGTGTTTGAGTGAAATACCGTGTAAGTTATTAATTATGAAAATTAATAGTGTTGGTGCGCCTGATCGATCGTTCTTCTCTCCTCGGGCCGCTTAATGCAAACTATGATGGGATGATGATGGGCGGACTGATATATGCATGATCATAATACTGGTCTATTTGTTCAGCCATTAGAGTGACAGTGTGATAGTACTACATCATATGTATGAGATAACATTATTTATTCATTTTGAATAAGCGATTTGCAATTACTTATATTGGGAAACTATATAAAATTTTGGTCTGACCCCAAATTCATCTCCATCAAATGAACGCTTCTGCCTCTGCATGGTATGCATTCACAATATCTGAAGGCCTATTAATCAAGGGCCGTGACCTTTGACCCGGACGTGACGTCAGTGGACGGAGATTTTAACATTGAAGTAACTGGTAGGAAATTCGTACCTATTTCGAAATGTTCGAATCAGGGGAGATAACCAGGAATTGGGCCAACAGAGCTGACGGAGTTGTCTTTATTGCGACCAATTGGCAGCACGACGATACGATGGTACGATGGCACGATGGTACGATGGTACGATGGTACGATGATACGATGGCACGATGATACGATGGTACGATGGTACGATGATACGATTGTACGATGGCACGATGATACGATGGTACGATGACACGATGGTACGATGGTACGATGAAAACAATTAAAAATCAATCAATATAATTTATTTGCGCATGACTGTCGTTTGATCAAGCGACTTGAGCAACTCTTCCGAAGCGCGATGGTACGATGGCACGATGATACGATGGTACGATGGTACGATGATACGATAGTACGATGCGATGGTACGATGGTACGATGGAAATTCCTTCATCGTACCATCGTACCATCGCATCGTACCATCGTATCATCGCATCGTAACATCGTACCATCGCATCGTGCCATCGTACCATCGCATCGTTTGTTGTTTTGTTGTTTTTTGACTATTTTCCCTAACACATTCACTTATGAAATGAGTAATTTGTTCCATAGACATATATTGAAGTCATATTTCTACTACAAGATTTACGTTCACAAGATCACGATAAGGAGAATTCGAACACGTAGTTTCAATTCACATTAAAATACAAGCGTCTTGTCCGTCATCCAATATTCAGCCGTTGTCTATTAAAGAATTTCCGCGTCCATGAAAAATATTCACGTTTACACTGGCCTATGCATGCCATCTCTTCAAGGACCACGTCATCTTACTCTTGAAGCCGCTTCGTTTTGAACTATAACGCTGTTATGTGATAGGTATACCGTCTTGGTACAGTGAAATCTCATAGCAACTTCAAAATTGCAGGAAATTTTCATCAACTTCCGAGAAATAATTTAATTATCTTAAAACAAAATGATCACATATTGTTACAAGTGTATCAACTTGATATACAGACGTGAATTGCATATCTGTACCAAATATTACAGTGATTGTTCCTGGGAAGATGAGCTAACATTTGCTGCACACTGATATTACTTTATAAGATGTATCCCATTAGAATAAGAAAAGATTGCAGTACCTTGACAAAATAGCGGTAAAAGGGGTCAAATTTGGAAAAGTTTTTACTTCAGTTAAAAGCTCCATCGTACACGCAGTAAAACATGTATCAATTTTATACATGGTCATCTATTGCATATCTGTGCCAAATATTGGCGATATTTCCCACTGATATAGCCCTCTATGGCCGTTTTATCAAATGCAGTGAATTTTCCATTTTCGTTCTCGGGTGGGTTACAAGCGTCTAGTCCGTCATTCATAATCCAGCCGTCGTCCATTAGAGAATATCCGCGTCCATAATCCAAAGACCTATTCCATTTTCCATATAACAGTATTAGCACCAAATTCAAAAAGACAATCATAGTATACATAAACATAATTTGGGTGAAAATTAAGAGTTGCAGTCGACAACAGGCATTTTTCGAGGCCCCAATATATCAACTAACTGGCCCAACCATCAGAAAGGAGAAGTGTTGCATAGAAAAACTCCCTTAGATGTTGCGTTAGTGAAACCAAAATTTAATTTCTTCAATTTTGCAAAAAATATCTGTGTTTTATACTGTAAACTCTGACAGTTGAAAGTACCTTGTACGATAAGATGCCCTTTTCCCTGTTATTAAATTGATGCTGTTATATGACATCTTCGTGCCTTCCGTGTTACGTTAATGCCGTTAATTGCATCAATAAAAAGTTGAATACGGAAATGAAATGAATAGATTTTACTCGTCACTCGCTGAATTGAGTGTCCGCAAGTCTCATTTTTTTCAAAAGAACCACGCACAGAGTGGTGAATAAGGGTAATCAGCAATGTTTAAAGTTGTGAATGCATATGCTCTTAGTTCATCGTGCCTATATTAACTGTTGCACGACCAGTTTCATTTGACCGAAAGGTCCTTCTGGGTTTACGCTGATCACCATCTGCACATGTGACACGTCTTTACTGATGGTAGAACTGTTGTCGGTAAGGATTAAAATAGATGCGCTATGGCCGTAAACTGCATTTGTCTATTTACCCATTATGATTGATCAACAGATAATATTCTCATTTGGCCTTGATGGCAAGACCATTGTTGATATCGCCTACATCCCAAACGGTAGTAAATATTCTTCATCATGGACATATATATACATATTTATGTACGAATTAAACGCAGAGAACTAGAACATTGAGACCACTTCTGATACTACTAAATATTAAGTTGATCAAACTGGTCCAGATATTGTTGTGTGCAATTCTCTATTCACGCGGGCAAAGCTGGCATGCACGGGAAAAGAAAACTTCGCAACATTTGCTGAATATTATATCTTGAGATATAGACCATTTCCACTCATTCTTTCTACTAACAAACATTCTCAAATATATTGTAATCATGGCGAAAAATCGAAAAATGCATAAATCTATTGGAAGATTTTGGACGAATATTTTGGGATTCGAACCAGCAGATCATCAGTCAAAACGAATTTTTCTCGCGACTCTATCCATTCGGCCAGCTCATACTCGTACTTTCAACGTTGCTCCAATTATCGTATTTGAAATTGAACACCAAATGACCAAAAACCATATCCCATAAAGTTTCATTTTTTATATGAAGATAAACGATAACCAAAACGTCCTTTGTTGAACAACTAGGGATTCAAAAGAGGACTGTTATGTGTGAATATTTTTGTGGTTATATTTTATCTTCATATATTTACAGATAGGCAAACCGTGCTTTTTCAACCAAAAACTGTAAATTTCACACAAACCTACCACTTTGGAGAGCTCTTGTTGAAAAACTATGGCACTCATTCTCCCAATATTTCAAAGAGAGTTAAAAAAAATGTCATAGTTTGGTCAGACAATGAAACACTTAAATCAGCCAGCACGGCATGTATCGCGACGTCAAATTTACCTCAGTTGCCTTTTCAAGGGCTGAGTGTATGGCGGTATGATTGTTGTGTGTCGAGCCGCAATCAGATAACACAAAAGCAAATTTTCAAGAAGTTTAGTGCTGTTGTTTGTTGGTTTTATAGCATTCTGTTGTCTGTTGGAATAAATTGCAGTCTGGAACGGGAACGGAGCAATGCTGGAGAAAATCTCTGCTGCCTTGAAATGAACATTCGACGATGTGTTTAAAAGTCGACGGCTATCGTTGAAAGGCCACGCTCAACTTCGAACCGTATTATTGCGAAGTTTTTGTGTTACATGCGATAACGTAGACCAATGAATCGGTTGTTCGTCTTTCTAAACCAAACTCACCAGTCATATAATAACTTTCCGTCGTTTACTAACCAATTAGTATAGCGACCTCGATAGATCACGAGAAATGGTAAAAACATAATCCTTTACAGTTTAAAACAATTGTAACCGTTATTTTTTATCCCGAGTATAGAAACAATTTATCCCTACATATTATTTTCCGGCTTGCTGTAACCAATGTTCCATGGCCTAACTATACTATGAAATTCAATTGTATTTACTAAATATCTTGAAATGAGTACAACTTTCCAATATTACCTCTCCTTTCAATTAATAAAATATATTATATATGCCCTTGGTATATAAAATATAGAATGAGCTATCGTCCTCATTACATGGTCAATATACAGGATGTTCCAGAAGTCTTGGTCACATTTCAAATCCTCGTATCTGCTGAGCCATAAATGGTAGTAAGATGAAACTGGTACCATTTGAAAATGAAAGTCATTAAGTTTTGTGTAATGCTAATGATGTTGCCATATGCATTTGTATATCCTCAATAGTTTTCAATATATTCAATGTCAAAATGTGACCAAGACTTCTGGAACACCCTGTACAAGAAATCTCCTCTGTTTTGCACATTTTCAAGGCAAGGATGAGCCGTGATGCAATGCATATAACCAGGCATTGAATTTAATTAATTTTAGAAACGAAAGCAGTTAACGTTATCGGGGATTTTATCCAACATAGGCTGATCGAACAGTTGTTCATTGCAATTTTTCACACGGCGAAGAGGCAAGACAAGGAAATGGAATCTCTTGTCCAACGCTTTTCTGTCCGGGTCGATATTTAACATCACACCAACTGTAGTCGCCATACGATAGAGACGGTCTGTTCCCACATTTCGTGTAACTTGCAGACTCACACGCCAAATAAAGGGGCACATTTAACTGGTTGGTTGTTGTGTTTTACTACCCACAATCTCGTGAAGCAAAGATATTTTCCAAAGTTAGCTATCAATGCGACTGTTCCGCTATGTGCATTTCACCAAGAAGTCCACTGTAATGGATAAGGGCAGAATACTGCCGAACAAATTCTTCATTGCGATGGAATGATCATTCGAAACCCTTTGTCATTGTAAAAGTAATATGCTAATATTGAAAGTTGACGCTGTTGTAAGAACCGTAATAAGAAGCCATGCTAAAATCTACACGAAAAGTCAAACACAGGCCAATTTCAAACGCGGGTCGACGCAACACGGTTTGTGTATAATTAAAGGAATACATTTAACGTAACACCCAAGGGACTTTTTTGTTGCTATAATAGATCCCCTTATCCGATAGAAGTTCGGACAATGAAGCCTTTGAAGCAGAAACTCATCGTTTCCCGACCTGAATTCAGCTACATGTATAACTACACGTAGCTCTGTTTTATCGCCATGACTATTTGCTCATCGATATAAGAACCCTGACATCAGGAGCAGTTTCTTTGTTCAGTATCTGATCTGCCTGAACATTTCCTATTTCTATGAAGATCAAAGACGAGGCCTTCTCAGGGTTCCAGTCCCGAAATCCCATTTTAAATCATTAGTCTAGTTGGTGGATTCATATTGGGACGTTGAAGAGTTCAAGTTGCCAGCTGTAGCTGTCATATTTCCCACACTGACGAAAAATGAAGAACAATCCGACTGAAAAATTGAACATTCACTGTATCTAATGGAACAACCATAAGCATAGCCAATTATGAGGGACTTCTGGAGATTTGGTTAAATTGCACTGACAATAGAACCAAACGCATATTAGCCAATGAGAGCGCGAGCATGGTGCCATGCAGAAATGGAATAGCTTTAGAAACTTCAGACAAAAAAGGTATTATTCATCAAAGCTTTGGTGCTTAAATTGATAGCTTTCATTTATGATGCTCTGGGAGACAGTATTCTTCTCTTATTGGCAAATGTGATACAAATCTATTTTCTCAAGCAACCGAGTTGAAAACTTATTCTGCTGAATGGACCGTACAAATTGGGATCAACAACATTAACGCGTGAGTGATGGCAGTTAATCTATGTCTTCATTATAACTGGATGACAGGCGCGTTTTCTATACCAATATTACATGAAGTGACATTGCGTCTATCTACACAAACATTCATCAGGGACGACTGCCTAATCGAATCAGATATTTATGCCTATATTTTCACGCTTTGTTTACAAATTGTAAACCCAATAAAGAACTGTTTAGGTATCAAAGGTTCGTATCCATTAGTTCTAATTAGCGTGTTTACTTTCCTACGCTTATATATGAAGTAGATATGACAATGTTACATCCGGGTCAACGATCGCAATCAATCAGATGGCGGTACAGGTCAATAAGTAAGTTAGCGCCTATCAACCGATGAAGGATAAATAAAACAGGAGGCGGCAACGGATCGTTGTCAGATGGACTGAGCAAGTCTTCTGTTCAACACGGCACTCGATCGACTCCAGCAACTAATCACTGTTCAAGTTTCACAGAAGGTAAATATAAGCCTTTCTATGTCATTCCATCACAGGTATGTGTATATTGCGTATCGGTAGTAAAGAAAAACGTTGTTTAATTATATAAGCATATCCATCAATCAAGCATATTAAAAAACGGTCGTACGCCAAATTCAACATTAAGTACTATGAAGAAGGTATACAATCCTGTCCAAGTCCAGGAACGTACACTCTCAAAATGCAAGTGTTGTATTTAGCATTAAAAATGTCCGAGGAGTGACAACATTATATAAAGCGTTATATTTGTGACACTATCAGAAAGTGATGAAAAAAGGTGTTATCTCCAACATTATAGAGCTGTATCAGGAGCAATACAACACTTTACAATGCCGAATTTATCATGATAGATATCACGCTTTTTTCAACACTTTCTCAGAGTGTTACAAATATAAAAGTTTATAAACTAAAAATATACAGACACAAAGCTGTTTTGTTTTGTAAGAGAAAATCGGTTAACAGTTTTCAATAATGCCGGTGTAAAAGAAATTCTAATCATCTGGCATTCACTGTCACAGAAAGGGAACAAATTATCCCCTTCGCTAGGAACTGAAAGCTAGACGCATGTATGTTTTAACAAACCTCATAAGAATGGGGTGTACTGGATCAAGGCTGATAGCATTTGGCTCAATCCATATGTCGTATCCTGTACACATAAGCGTACACACTTATATAATGTACACAGGTTACCTGCTGATAAAAACTGAGTAAGTTATCCTTATCACGACCCGAGCACATATATGACTTACTTGTACCTTTCAGAGCAGGTTGCCTGCTCAAAATCTTCTGCACAAATTCAAACATTCACTAAGGAATGACAAATCACTTCCGAAGTGTAGCACAATAAAATCTATCAAATCGAATGACAATATAGTTCGTTGTGACTTTGTTGCCGAAGAAGAGGTATTCAGGAATTCAGATATTGTATTCTGTTTGCATGCCTGATTATTGCATATCAATTCTGTTGCGGTTCCTTCATATAGGAGTATATCCATACAATCCTGTAGCTTCAAATATTTAGAGTCACAAACTGGTGGTTTCGCCTTAACCCTACCAAGCCTACGCGGTGGCATAAACTACTCTATTCCCGGAACGACATAGATTTGAGAGTTGACACTCTCTGACACTGTAGTTTATTATTTTGGGGTCAGACATTTTAAGCTTACTTGCAGTACCTCCGGAGCAGAGGATCACGGGTAAATTCGAAATTGCGGCCATGCAGGTCTGTCGACCAGAAAAGTGATGTTTTCGTCATTTTTCTTCAAAATATTTCACATCAGATTGTTATTTACTAATCTACTATGCATACTTTGGCGAAGAAAACAAAAACAAAAACTTCGAAAAATCTGACAAAAAATATACCAAAAATGCCCTTTTCAAAATGACGTCCCGTGACGTTCTCAAAGCGACCTATTTTACATTACATTTTTGGGGAAAGCTTGACCCAAAGTTAGAGTGTGGTAGGTTTCAGCCCCTACCTCAAGGAAGAAGATAAATATTTAGAGTGGGGAGGGTGAAATGTCTGCAAGTCTGTAGAGGTACCAAAAAGTATCAGGCCAGACGGGGTTGAATCATTGATTTTGCACAATTGCATTAGCTCACGGTCCCGTTTCTATCAGACCAATGCCCTGCATCATTCTGAGTATACAACAAACGGTGTTCTTTAAGTCAATAGAAACAATTCTTTCAACGTAATTTGTCATTTTTGACTCTCCAACCACACACCTCATGGGGGTCAAATCATCACTAAAATGAACCACGTCCTTTGGAACTGTAGTATTGGTATAGTGTCTCCCATGGTTAAGCATTGGGGGATCTTATAAGGCTGGGGTCTGACTTCGCAACCAACATTTTCACCAACATATCTAATATCGCTAGGTACTGCCGAAAAGGCGATAAGCAGGCCTAAAGGCGACAGGTAAAGTAATCCAGTATTAGCCAACATCGTCGCCTTCGAGGTCTGGTGCCGGTCATGGAAAGACATTCTCTGACAGACGATCGCTGGTTTCATGATGTTGTTGAGGTGAGGTTTTTTTTTCAAAGTTCGGTATGCGAATTTAAGCTCCACGTTTTGTGCGATGACCGTGTAGAGTCAATTGTATACAGGAAATGCAGATACCAAAGAGAGGTGGATGATTAAATGTGTGGATTTTAATATGACTCTCTGGATAATTTAATCTCAGCTTTTTTCGACGGAGTCGGAGTCGTGTACGCTCGCTTTGGCAAGACACTCTTCCGTTCTGTGTGCTTTTCTTCAGCCTTCCTCTATGTTGCTTCGTATATGACGGTCACAACCGAAACGCGAAGAGTTACGCAACCAATGAAGCTACCGCTAACCTCACACTGCTGAACCTGCACTTGTTCGAGCCCAGCACACTCAAATAACCTTGAGTGTGGCAATAAATGACCCCCCCCCCCCACTCTCCTCAATGACGCTACTCAATGTAACTGAGTGACAACTTATTTAGTATGAATCAGAATCAGAATCAGAATCAGAATCAGAATTTTATTGTACAAAACGCCCACTTGGAGCCGGGTACAAACACGATTGAACTAAAGTAGACAAATGCCTAAGTGCATCTATTGTATCAGGACAGACATGTACCTGAAACATAACATATATACATATGTACATTATGAATCAATGATATTGATCTACAAATGTATTCATATATGCAGTCGTTTCTTTTCAAAGCAGGAATGTATATAGTAACCCACATCGAGTGCTATATCAGGATCCATAAGTAGTTCAAACATATTACTATATCATATAGCTTGAACTGTGCATTATTAAGGAGACAATGTCGAAGATTATTGTATAGAGGACATTCTAATAGGAAATACCTTTCATCTTCTACACAATCCATTGAACAGTGTTTACAGATCCTTTCTTCAGGCAATATATTTGTGTACCTGCCTCTCTCTATTTCAAGAAAATGAATGCTCAGGCGGAGCCTCGTTAAGGCTTTTTATGTTTTTTGTTCTTTATGTGTGCCAGATAACTGGATAGACTGATGCCGTGTTTGACCAGGCCATATGTTCTCAACTTTTTTGTTTTACCTTGAACATCTGTAACCTGACTGGTGCAATGCAAGAAAAGAGATCAAAATTGTTCTCTCAGATTGGATGTGAATTTATTCGCAATGATATATGTTGGAGTGGAGGGTGCCGTAGAACACCTAGTGATGTTTGGATAAGATGTTCCACAGTACCCACCCAAGAAGCTTTAGGGTGTGCATGGTAAATAACTCTGTCCCTAGATGCACTTCTCAGTTTCATCCAGTAATTCACCATATTTGCCATGATTTTAATGGACATTGGGTATATGCCAAGTTCTGTTAGATATCCTATATTGCTGATTCTCTTTGGCATCTCAAGCATACTTTTACATGTCTGTATGGTAAATGGGGAAATGGGGAAATGGACCAATTGTAAAACAGGTCACTTTTGTGTGTACCCATAATGGCCTGACCCCACACTTCTGATGCATACGAGCAGATTGGTTCCGTAATACACCGCTACATTTTAATTAGTGTTTCTATAGGTATTGAGTTATTGGCACACAGGCTTTGTTTAAGCTTGCACCAAGAACGCATAGCTTTACTCTTTAGTTTTGAAATGGCGACTTTGAAATTTCCTTGACAAGTAAAAGTTATTCCAAGGTAATTATATGATTCAGTTATATCAAGGACTAAGTTGTTCATGACAAATCTATAATTCACAATAGCATATTTATGACTGCAGCCAAATACAATGACTTTTGTTTTACTGACATTTATTTTTAGCTTCCAATGATCACAAAATGTTGACAGCTTATCGAGGCTATTTTGTAATCCACATTTTGTCGAGGATAACAGTATTAGATCATCTGCAAACAATAAATGTGAGAAATCCTCACCGTTTAGAGTTGGGAATTTCAGTTCTTTTGATTTAATATAATGTTGCAGGTCATTCAGATATATGTTGAACAGTGTAGGACTGCAGACACATCCCTGCTTTACTCCCAATTCTGATATTTTTTGGTTCCGAGATACCTTTTTCGGTTCTGACCAGGTAGGTTGTACTCTGGTGCATAGATTTCAACAGGCTATACACCTTACCACTTATATTATGCTGCAGCAATTTGTGTAAGAGTCCATCACGCCAAACATGATCAAATGCTTTACTGAAGTCAATGAAGCAGACAAACAGTTTCTTATTTGAGCATTTGTACTTCTTGATGAGAGTATTCGGAATAAAAATGTTGTCAACAGTGGAATGTGCTTTTCGAAAATCACATTGGGCATTATCCAAGAGATCATTATCTTCTAAGTAATTTGCGATACGATTGTTAATAATACCAAGGAAAAGTTTACTGAGACAGCTTGCAAGAGCAATCCCTCTGTAGTTATTCACATCAGAGTTATCCCTTTTCTTATGTATGGGGACCAGGAATGACTTGCTCGATTCAGATGGAAAACTCCCAGTGTCTAATATTAGATTGAACATTGTTAAGAAATGGTCAATTAGGAAGGGAATTGCAATTTTCAGCATCTCATTTAGGACAAGGTCAGGTCCATTTGATTTATTCATTTTTAGATTCTTTGATGCAGCTCTTATTTCCTCTGCTGTGATAGGTTTATTTAGGTCCAGATTTTCTCTGCTCTGTTCATCTTCATAGAGAGATTGCTTAATATTGTCATGGAAAACTAGTGGATTCGTGTGTGAATCTGAATTCTGCTGGTGGAAATATTGGTGCCATTTCTGGAGAGGGATGTTGTCTACGGGCTGATCTTGTGGGTCTTCAGTAAGTGATTTTATTAATTTCCAATATTCCTGTGGATCTGTAGCATGAAGGTCATTCATAGGCCGGGAGCCCGTGCAGCAAAATGGTCGCACCTCGAGCTGACCAATTTTTGACCCTGTGCCATCGAAGGGTAAGGTATGGGGGTTGACCCAGGGGTGGCAGGCCGTAGAGGGAGTATTTCTGGCATTTTCCTCAAATTCCAATGTACTGAGAATAGATTCCATTTTTTCAGAACAAATTAACATTTTGTGACTAAAATGAGGATAGTGTCAATTGTTTGATCAGGATGCTGACAAAATGACTTCCAGAGGCACACCGTCATGCAATCTGGACATGGCCATCGACATCGTGCACGTCATCACTGTAGTCACTCGTCATCACTGTTGTCACTCTTGTCATCATTGTTGCTGTGACTGACCAAGTTACTGCAGTTTCCCGAATCACAGGCACAGGCTGGTGTGCACTGCAATTTGGCTGCTCTACAACTACAACGACGCTGACATCCCTTTTGACATTTACAGACAACGAGCTCAAGAACACTTTCTGGGGCTGAAGATTTGTTCATCAGCTTCGGCACTAAGGATCCATCCTCTTGTTTGGTCCATCCGTTTCCAACTGGTGATGGCGGGCAAATCTCTCGTTCTCTAGCATGTTTCCAAATGTAGCACTGATAGTTGCATCTTCTCATATGTTCGTCAGCGCTATCTTCTGTTGGCGGTAATTTCGAGCTGTCAAGATGCTTCTTGGTGAATAGCCTGTATCGTATGGCGTTAAGGTTTTCCGCCTCCTGAATGCCGCATCCATAGAGAAGACCAACACAGCGTTTTCCAGCTTTCAAAGCATTCGGATTGAGGTCTGATCTGTCTTCTCCCATGTGCTCCAGTCCATCCAGGCTGTCCAAATGTGTCTTGAGGATCGCAATAGCTTTCTTCTTCCCTATCCCAGACAGGCTGCTGGTAGAATCGCATCCTGTGATCACATGCATAGCTGGCAGAAGTCTGCAAATTTCCGTTCCAAGTTTGGAATGTGCCTCGTGAACCGGTAGATATCGCCTTCGCTTTCCGGCGCCTGTATGAAACCAGAGTTCATCCACTCGCAGAAATTCAAAATGATAAATGCACAGGACAGCTACGTCGGTGTCGGGAGAATATACTACAATTCTCTTGCTCTGGGAATGCAGGTGTGCCTGAGTGAAATATTGGCAATGGACAAATATTCTGCTGTCTGCCTCCTCGTGGTCTGTTTTCAGAACATCTACTTCCTCTGTAGTTGAATTGGTCATCTTGACAGCAGTTCCGTTTTGATGTCCGAGATAAAGTAGTTGACCATCCATAAGCTTGGGCGGAAGTAGTTTGCACCAGTCTTCGTACAGGAAATTCAACAAATTCCTCTTGTTCTCACAACTGCACAAATACCTTTTCAGACTCACGGGTAGCTTAGTATCCCTACTCTTGATTCTTATTTCAATTGATCTCCATTTGGTCCTTCTGGACCGTTCTCCAGACTTGATGGAATCCATTACGTCATACCTGTCCGGGACTACGTGTACCTCATTATATTCCTTGAAGTTAAGCATGACATTGTGCGATATAGCATCGGAAAGGTCTCCGAATGTGGATTTCTTTCCCTTTGGCATCATTTGGATTACGGCTAAGAGATCAATAAAATAAGCCGCAGCAATCGTCTGGTCTGTTCTGGGGATCTTGTCTCGCGCTAGAGTTTCCATCTCTAACTCTTTAAGGAGGAGGCTTTTCTGTGTCTTCCGAAGCGTTCCATCCATATTGGCCAGTGAGAGTGGGACTGGAGACAGCTCATAAGACAGCACTTCTCTCAAATTAACATCTCTGTTTTCTGATACAACTAGGAGGCGACTGAATATCTGCCTGTCGATATTGATAACCTTGAAGGACTGTTTGGCCTTTGACAGTTTCAGAGGCTTGTTCATACTCGCAAACGTCTTGACATTTGCCTTCTTCAGTGAGGCGTAGAATTCTTCCTTGGATTCCACGCACCTATCGCTGATGAACGTGCGTGCTAAGGTATCCCCAACTGTCTTGGCACTGAGAAGTGAATCTGTTGTGTCGGGTGGAGCTATGGCACCTGTGGCAATATTGACCAGTGGCAACACCTCGCCATCATAATCAGTCAAATCAAACGGGTTTGTCATCTTTTCATTCAAGCAGTCTGTAAATTTTCGTATATCAGATTCGTCCCTGGCAATGCTGCTTCTTTCCAGATCTTTATGTCTAGCTTCATTGACAGATTGTCCACTCATCTCTTTGAAAGCTTGCACAGCCCCTGCCCTCAAATGTGCTGTCATGGCCCAACGGTCTCGGACTTCGTCAATGCCACTGGATCCCAATATTCCACCCTTTGTCTTGGACTCTCTATTCGCTGTCTCTTCCAAAGCCATGTCCGGAGAAACGGCATTGAACGAGCTTTCTGTAGACATGCGTGATACAGCATGTAATCTCTTGACTACAAAGGCCTCGTGCACATCTGGTGCGGTTTGCGGCAACATCTTCATATCAGCTATGTATATAACTCCCCATCTGAAGTAGTTGAGGTGATCAAATGCTCTGTCGTAGGGTACCATGCCTGTCATACATTCTAAATGAAGGTCCCAGTTGGAGTCCCTGTCAGCATGGATGAAGTCCAACAGCAACCATACCAGCTCAATGTATTCGTTCCAAAACTTGAACGTATTCGACTTCTTGCACCCGTCTTTAAGAAATCTCTCGTGTGTTGCCTCACATAATTTGAGTTGTTCCTCAAGGTTCCAGACACTTCTTCTGATTTCACTCCTGTGACATAAAACATGTTCAGATCCTTTTTCGAATTCTGCTACAACATGCTCCTTTGCCTTTTTGGCTGCATCCAGGTTCAGGCCAGCCTCTGTTTCGTGTTGCGACAGCCACTTTTCAAACTCCTCCCAACGCAGTCTTTCCAAGACTTCCAGTGTCAACTTATGTGCACGTATGGTACGGTTGTAGTGCGACCCATTCATTATTTTGGCTGCTACGTTCGGTCCGAACACACCACCTTCGACCCACAGATCCTCCAGTCCAGACTCGGCCATCCGCTTTCCGATCACAGCTGCAAAATTCTTGGCTCTGTGGAAACCTCCTAAACGAAAGACAACATGGTCGAATTCGGGTCTTGTGGCCCACTGTATCTTCTTTGCCTCTGCATACAGGTCTTCGTCGAAAGTAATAACTGGATTTCGTTGATGTAAATTACTACGAAAAACTTTGTCGAGACTTTCAAGGCAGGTGTAGATGGTTTCCGGGTCCTTCACTGATGCAGGGATCATTGGTGGGAATCCGATACGTGTAGGCTGAGACACGTGACTGGCTACAATAGAATGGAAACCACTCCACCCTGGAATTGCTTGTCTGTTGGGCTCCATCTCAACCTGCAACAACTTTGTGGCGGTGTTTCTTGCTAAGATCCATGCCATATCCAGCCCATGACATGAATCTCTCTCCTGAAAGGATTCTCTGAACATTTCAAGGGTAAGTGTTCTTATGAATCCTGGTTTACACACAGCTGGACGAACAAATTCGTAAATCTGTACAGGCTTCATTTGAAGCGATCTTCGCTTTATGTCTTCTTTCGTTGGTGGACGAGGAGGCACTAAATCAGACAAAGGTACTGGATGTCCATTCTGGTAAAATGCCATGCTCATCACGTGTACTGAATCCTTACCAGTGGCCGTGTCTTGCATGTAGTCGGTATTGTCTGCTGCACACTGTACAAATGTACCTGGGATGATATTGCTTGGTATCAGGGCCTTATAGTAACCGTCACTTGCCTGATACCGCTCCATGATATCACTGGCCCAGCACGTATCTATTTCCTCACAGTCCCAATAGTTCACACAATGGCCATGCTGGTTCAGCAACGTCACGATTTCTTTGCTGCGCACGAGCGTTTTCACGGTCAAACCCAGACCTACGTGCTTTGGCATTTTCTTCTTGCCGGAGGAGTTAGCAAACATGATATCTTGACATATTGCTAAAATCTGCTGCTGTAATCGTGGTTTATTTGACTCATGGAGCAGGTCTTCCAACTCTCTTTCAGAAATGTTTTTCTTCAATGACCTTTCTGACTGGATCAGAAAACAAACGAATGCCCGCAAGTTCTTCGGTACTATTTCGTTGGCTTTCTCAATGGACAGGTCAGCTAAATTCAATGGCTTCGTCTGTATACCGTCAATGTCTTTCATATTCGCCCTCAAGGCAACCGCTGCGTAGTACAGAACCTGCATAACTTCCTCTGGCTTTCCCTCAGGACCATGATCAGTCGAGCTGAATCTATCTATTTCATTCATGTCAGCGATGGCATTTATCACCGCAGCCAAGTTGATCGAAGAACTGCAAACAATTTCTGGCTTATTACGGTGGAACTGGTGGAATGAAATTTCCGTCCCATACCTGTTAGCGAGTCTGCTCTTCAGGCTCCGGACTTGGTATCGTTCGCATAACTCCTCTTCAATGTCAAGTGTTCTCATTATTCCCTTGAACATGTCCAGCAAGGTGCTCATTTCATAAGCTCTTCCCCCTTTAACTAGTTTGTAGTCAACTTGCTTTAACAGCTCTTGGAATGCCTGTTCATACATGTCAGGATTTGACTGTTCGTGCAGCGGATCAGCTTTTAACACCGTGTAACGTTTGTAGCAGCCTTTATGGTACTTTGCTTCAATCGCAATCAAATCTTCCCCCGTTACCCTTCTTCTCATTATGCTGTCATTTCTACACTCTGCTGAAGACATCACTTTCTCGTATACCTGAGTGGTTACTACCTGTGTGAGCTCTCGTTCCCCTTTACATTTTGTCTGTTGGCATACGAAACAAAGGTTCCAGTTTGTGACTGTTTCCGAACTCCGTAAAGTGGGCACTTCTGTGTGTGCAGAGGTACTTGGTTGCTCGTCATCTTTCTTCAATAGTGCAACAGTTTTAGTACATGTATAGCTGGCATAACAATTTTTGTGCCATCTGACTATCTTGTCTTCAAAGCCATGTTCTTCTGTCTCCGTCTCCAGACGCATATAAACTTCATCTCTCCTCACTTTAGCACTTTCTATCAGCTTCTGTACTGATGGCTGGGATCCAACTTGTAGCCTTTTACCCGTGATATCGGCTTGGCAAACTAGACATTTGTCTATGTTGGTTGATAGCCGAGGTCTTTTAGTGAATAACCGCGTTCCTGGACTGGTTGGCGTCTCATCCATCCTGTTTCAGTGGCAGAACAGTATCTTTGTACTGATTTAAGACTTCCAGTTCATACTGCAAAACAAAATAATTTCATGACAATTTAGTTACATATATTCCCCTTGTACTTTATATCTAATGTACATAGCTACTCAGAGTATACACAGTTAAGTTAGACATTAGTATGATCTGAATTTCCAATCAGCGTATCAGCGCGTTGGCCTGGTCCGTTACTGGGCACGAGCCCGTTAATCTGCGTTTGCAGTTAATTATTTGATGGATTCCAGAGCAGGCATCTAAGATTCAGTTGGTGTTGCTTACATTCTCTTTCAACAGTGTGCGTTAATTTTCAGCTGCGTCATATACATTACGAAAAGAGACCATTATTGAAGTCCCTGTCAACATGACATAATATATTCCAGTACCAGTGCCACTACAAGTTCTAAAGACTGGAGTCCACCAGAGCCATGAGTCAGGGGATGGTGCATTATGCCAAAATATATATTCATTTGCCTCCATTTGCTGCTCGTAAACCCTTACCTTTTCAGAGGTATATAGGTAGATTTTAACACCGATTTTATAATGTTTCACGTGTTCTAACGCTGGTATATACGATAAATGGACATTTTTGTAGACAAATCAATTAAGTTGTCTGCACCTTGAAGCAAGAAGAATGTGGAATTTTAGAAGAGACGCACGAAAAGAACAAATTCATGGGGACCCCGTGGGGGCCGCCATTTTCATATGTTCCCGATTATTTCCAATCAAGATTGTGTTGCTAGACATTAGATGACTCTTAACATGATACGTTATGATGTCAGAAAGTTTCAGCTCTCAAAACTATTGCCTTTATGGAGTTAAGGCGAAAAGTTGATTGACGACCACTTTGTTCACGCATACCACGACATACGAGTTTTAAATATGACGTCGCTGTTACGTCCAATTGATTTTAAACATTTACCAAGATACTTGTGTCTCTTGTCGGAGACATGGGATTTGTTGTGGTATAAAACATTAATTGTTTTGCTTTAAACAATTATACACAGAGGACTGCATTCTCCCCTACCCCCACTATATTTATGCACAATTTGCTTCACGGGGGGTCGTCGGTAAATCGTCGTAGATACCTTATGCCCACCCGAATCTTTGGCCTGCCACCCCTGAGCTACCCCACATACCCTACTCTAGAAGGCGGCAGACTCAGAAATTGGTCAGCTCGGGGTGCGAACGGGACGGAATTCTAGGCCCCTTATCTCGCACGGGCCTATCAGTTCATTAATGATATCCTCACGAAATTTATTCTTTTTCCACTATCTTGTTTTTTTTTATAGACCTTCCGTTTATTATGCAGTTCATGTATTAATTTACGGTCATATGGTGATGCTAGAAATGTTTTCCATGCTGTTTGTATGTTGTTTTTAGTTCAGAGCATTCACTATCAAACTATCTCTTCCTCTTTCTCGGACGTTTTTCAATGCGTACTAGCCGCAAGGATTTATCAGCGGCTGATAGTAAAATACTACAGAAATCATATGTTGCTTGGTCAACATCGGCTGGTGAGTCATAGGAGTGCATAAGAAAAGCATCACTAGCTGATCTAGCAGTTATATTATACCTTAATGAGTGTGTGAATAATTCAGTCGATGCATTATTCCAAACGTATTTATATTGGAGAGCTTGGCCTATTTTGTTTTTTGGTTCTGCATCGAACTTATTGATGCCCGTATTCGTAACATTCAAAGGAATCGGGCAAGTAATAATAATTTCTAAACGTACCAGACAATGATCAGATAAGTAGGAAAGTGGCATTACTTTTAAAGAACGGACACTTGCTACCCAGAAACAATAACGGATGGTAAATAGAAGAAAAAAATAGAATCTGCTCTGCCAATTACTCCTGCACAATTAAATACTTACTTCAAAGAATACTTTTGCAGAATAAACATTTTGCACATTTCCCATTTAAACTCCGTGACCCATCATTGTTTGAAGATATTTCTTGTTTACGTTCGGGCCATGTTTGGCTTCAATTATGCAGGAGGGGAATTTGAAGCAGCTGTGTATCAGAGTCGCATGTTGTTTGACTCCCATATAACACTCTGCCAGATCGGCTGGGATGTGTTTCCTTCTCTCGAGTGGGAGTTTTCATCCCATGAGCAAGTTACATGGGATCCTCTAATTCCCAAAATCGCATTTCGTTCTAATTGACGTATAATCGTATCAGAGGAACTGCATTTGCGGTCAGAAAATATAACCACACGAACAAAACATTTAACAGTACTGTAGGATGTGCGAGTATTTGTTCACATGACGTCACAAACAAACAAGTAGAAAGTCATATTATATATACACAGAGGCTAGCTTCCTGCAAGAGAGAAGCGGTCAACAGTTTTCAAGGATGCCTTCAACATCATGTTGTTTCAAAAATATCAAATCCGTATCGCTGATCAGTATTCGTAAGCCATATGATTTTCGTTGTAAAGTCGTTATCTAGAGAATGATGTATCTCAGTCACGCTTTGATTGTGCCATTTCATATGGGTTTTGAAGTACATCGGTTCATGCGGCCCTCTAGCCTCGGGTTAAGCGGAATTAGACAAGTTACGAAACATAGCCCATGAATCTTGCACGCTACGCTCGTAGTTTGCTATCGGCATACTATGAGCAAACTCTGATGTTCTCCATGTAAAAACAATTTAATGCGTGAGCTTTCGACCCTCCGGCCGGTGCCTTTATCAAGTGAACATAAAATAATTTGGAATTTATAATACAAAAATGTCGAATATATTGATACCTTTAAATCCAATAGAATTTGTCGTTGTTATAATCCCCATGAAAGCCCAATATAATTTGTTGTTGTTACAGTCCCTATGACGGCATAATATTTCTGTCGAATGTAACAGCAAATTCAGATAACTTGAGACAGAGGATCAATGGCGTCATAAGATCATGCAGTCATAGGAACTCAGTGTAACAAAAACAAACTTTAAAGTTATCAATATATTGGACATTTGTGTGTTATAAATTTCATTATATTATGTTCACTTGATAAAGGCCCCGGTAAGAGGGTAGAAAGCTCATGCATTAAATTACGTTTACGTGCCACGAAGAAGCTCGGTATTATTAGTATTAGTATTATTGAATATTCCATGTATGAGTCTGAAACAGTATAACTTGGAAGATGTTACTGACTCGAAGCACAATAGGCAGTAAATATCAATGAATAAAATAATCCAACATTGCCAATGTAGACAAAAAGCCAATAATTTGCTTAACCTCGGCGTCACGCCACATGGACAATGACGTCATTTGTATATAAATGTATCTTTCAGCTAATCATTCTGACCTCTGGACGTCTAACCGTCGTCTTTCAGAAGACTACATTAAAATAGTCGTGTTGTATTCTTCTATACAGAGAACATGAATATTTTTCCCTTTACAATATTTGATCATCGTAAATAAAATAATTTGACATATATGTCTGCAGGTGATAATCTATCATCATACTTGTTAACACAATATCGCTTGAAGAATTATAGCCAGGCTTTTCAAATCCACACCACATATGAATCTGATACTGGACCAGAAGCATATTGCGAATGACTGACCTTGATCCATTGTCTAGGTCAGATTATATATATAAATTTGAAAAAGTATCGTTAAAGGGGAATGACCCTACTTCACATTATATTAATTTATGGAATATGAGGTTTCTAAATATCCAAGTTTCAGAGCTGTACTCGTATTATTAAATGTCGTCGTTTGGACGTATAATGTTTTACCCTTTGGCGTTATCCGTTGATCTTCCAGCTACAAGTTGCAGTTACAATACTGTTTGCGTGTTTTCTTCAGCGACTAGGTGACACCACCCCCCCCACCACCACCACCCCGTCACAAAAGTGGTGGGATGGGACTTAGAAACACCGGCATCCGCAATTCCGTCTTTCCGTTACACATTTGTTGTCCAACCAATAACTCGAGGATTATTGAACCGATCGACTTCAGACTTGGAGCGTGTCGATTGGGATCGCTCTTCAGTTACCTGTGTAATCCAAGATGGTGGCCATCAGCCAACTTGTCCGCACTTTGATCTTTAAACATTTCTTGTCCGACCAACAAGTCGATAAGTATTGAGCCAATCGACTTCAAGCTTAGAGAGTGTTTTGACATAGGTGAGTGGACAATTGGGATTGCAAGATGTAATAACTCCAGAACTATTGAAACTGGGAACACTTGAAGAATATTTTTGCAAACAAAACAGTTAGCCGTTGACAAATAAATCAATTTTCTTGAAAATGTATTCAATTTATTGTTGATATATCGTATATCACTTGTTTCACTGATCGATATTTATATTGTTTTGAAAAAAATCATCAATAGAAATTGTTATAAAATATAGGCAGCTTTATAACCGGATCAAACGAGGGTATGTTAATTGGGAAGTGCCCGTTGGATAATATGCATGTGCCACAACAGTAAGAAGCACCTAATTCGCGTCGATTAGATATCGTACATCAACGTGCATAATGTTTCACCAACATTTAATTTAACAAATTGAGTTCCATCGTCTCTTACATACTTACCGTCGATACATTAAGTTTCTCACAGGCTCGAACTACTATCAACCTGACAATGACAATTATCTGCTAAATTTGATTGTCATTGACTAATTTCGAAATATTGTAGCCAAGCAGCATCCCACATAGATACATTTAGTATCTTGAAGGAATACGTAATACACAAAAATAGATATACATGTACAATGATAAAAAATGACGTAATTAATATCCCCATTTCACAAATACATGTTAGTATGCTGGTATGGCTGAGATAGACAAATCCCCGAGTGAAATAAAAACGGTCACATGTGTTGGTTTTAGTGGAGATCCATTGTGAATTTATTTATTATGCTTCTTTTCAAAGAGAAAATAAATCTGGTCAAAGCGACCTTTAAACGATTAGCTACGAAGTGGAACAGCTCAATTTTAAAGATATAAACTTCGGTATGGTATAACAAATGCTGCAAATATTGGAAATGATATGACGAATACCAATTATTTTATTTGACCCCAGTGGGTCACCATTTTGAATTTCCTCATTAGGTTATGAGAATACGGTTATATTATTAATTTCAAAATGAGCCCAAACGATCAGCTATAACGCTGGAAATTTCGACGCTCGCGCAACTGTTCGTTGCGAACTTAAAGGAAGAATATAATGAGATGCGTTGAGGAATGCCATCGGAAAAATTGTTATCCAATTTTGAGCTCATACTCGGTGGGTTTAAGCAAAGTTACGTTTTACAGAGTTTCCCCTGGTCCATGATGACGATACACAAACCTGAAAACTTTATCTCAGCTGTATCTGAAACTGCAGTCATTGTTTCACGAGCCCCTGCATTACCCGAGACAAATCATCCAGGATCTCCAAACAGGCTATAATACGGTTTATTTCAAGACGCCCCTGTAGTACCGTGATAGTTAACCCTTACGTAAACCGTTGTATCAGCAGCCGACGAGTAGAATGCATACTAACGGAAATCGGAGCGATATGCAAGAGGTGGAAAAAACTGACGACTGAAAAGCAACCATCACTCCACAGGAAAGCTTCCCCCAACACCTCACATTCAGTGCCGAGAATACAATAGATTCTCGGACGTAGCCTTAGCATCTCAGTCGCGCTTTTATAATATTGTGTGTGTTCATGTGGAGACTATGAAGTGTCCACACGGCCCCTAGCACCAGCTTAAGCGGATTTGGATACGCTGATGACAGATCAGCTCAAATAAATAACTCATCTGATGTTAATGGATGAGCATCGAGGAGGACGTCTGATGGAATAAACGTTTCAACATAGGGTAAACCTGGTAAATTCAAAAATAGACAGAAAAACTAACCTGTGATGCCCGACGTCGTACGGCTTAAATTTTCCACCAAAACAATATACCTACATATTTTTGTTAAATAACATATACAGGTATATAAGGTAAGAATCATGATAATTATATCCACTATGTAAACATTATTGAGAGAGCAATGAGCCTGTCTGCATCGTGCCCCGTGACTTCTGCTGAATTTTACTTTGCCCAATCTTTTAACCCAGGAGAATATTTCGAAGTGTTTGCCAAATTATACATTGTTCTAAGCATAATGTCATTTTATTTGAATACGGGAAATTATAGTACATAAGTATAAAATAATTATAGTTATCAACAGTTAAAAAAACATACATTTGTATAAAATTGTTTCAGTTATCTCCAGTTCAAAATACTCTCCTGAGTTAAAAGATAGGACAAACTGAAATTATACGCACCAGCAGCTGATTAGCTGAAGGCACGGGTCACAGCACAGGGGCTCTTCTTTGTTCTGCCAATACTGTGCAAAAGGCGGATTGATTACACTGATAACCTAATTTATGAAGATTAAAACTGAATATTTCTACACGATAATGATGATCCGAATTGCATTTTCACACGTTCTATCCGGGAGTTCATTATTGAGTACATGTTTCTAATGTTCGATCAGAATGGCAAATAAACAAGACCGGGTGGCTACTCTACTTTATAATAAACGGGTAAAAAGCTACAGTCTTGTTGAACAATATCGAAATTGTCACCCGATGAATCTACGAAAAACTCGATGCAAGACTAATGCAAGAACGGTCTTACTATTTAGAGAAACAATAATGATATAATTACCGCCATCCCAAGCGCGCGTTTTGAAATCGGGGCAAAAGTCGGCCTAAATACCTGTTCATAATGTGACGTCATGAGAGTGGTCATCTAGAATATTTGTACCTTTCTGATAGAGCTCGTCCCGGTTATAACGTGAATAAGCTGCCTTTCGCTATTTCAAAATCGCGCAGGGCTTCGATGCGCGATTTTAAAATACTTGCGCAATCTTAAAATTGCGCAGATTTTAAAAACGCGCGTAACATCTACACCCTACATTAGAATGGTATATAGAAGTGCTGTCTGCACAATTTGGTCAGAGTGACAATATCACTCTAATGATTAATGTGAGTAACGGCAGTTTTACATCACATACCCATGAAATAGCTGCAAATAAAACGGTTAAATTCAAACAATATTTGATACAGTTGTTATATTATTGCTAATAAATCTATAATATGGGGATATATTTCCTCTAGTCGTTATAACATTGCAAATAAAAATCTAAGTTTTGGACCAGCTTTGCAGTATTGCAGTTAAAACTATTGTCTTTGAACTGATTTTAACTGATCTGTTCAGCATAGCAAATAAACAGGTATATATAACATACATCAGCACATCCAAGAGCTGGTTATAAATATAACTATGTTAATTGATATTTGATATTTTATTTCACCAGAGCATAATAGGGCATAATTTACGAATATACATGATAGGCGGGATGAAAACCCCAAGGGGCTTGTTTTATCCCAAATGATATAAAATTATATTGATCTATAATACCGGTGCAAAGTGGCAAATAAACATTAATTCATTTTTGAGCAAAAATTGCAAAAATATAAAATCAAACTTCCAACTTCCGCTATAGCTGCTGAAAATGCACACAGCTGAAATGAAACTAGAAATCAGCTGTTCCTTTCAATAAATAAGATTTTATATGGAATTTAAATAAGGAGATAGATGTACAAGATTTGAGCTGGGAGGGTAATTTGTTCCATGTTCGAGGATCTTTTAGTTTTGAACTATAAAATGATAAGTCTGACGAATAAAAATGCCTATACAAGTTAAGATTTGCTTGCCTAGTAGGGTACCTGTGCACACGGGATAATTTTGTAAAATATACTTGAAATAAGATAGGTAATAACTCATTGTGGTTATAAAATTTATCAACAAAGAGTAAAATCTGATAGTCATTTAATTGTTTCATAGGTAAGATTTTCAATTTGAGAAATAAAGGTGCTGTATTTTCCAGGTTACAGCAAAGACCCAGAATTTCTGAATAATGCTTTCTCAAGCTTCTTGCATTAAAATGTATCACAGAAAATGATTCATCAACAGTGATATTGTTACTATTGACATGAGATGTAAAAGAATCTTCGATATAATATTTCGATTGATGAATATTAATATCGTTCCAATGAGACATTTCATATTGATTGTCATCAGTTGCATAGGTATTAGTGTCTGCATCGTTCAATTCTAAAGGATTAAAACACATTTTATCGAAATTTTCGAGATACTGATCAGGATCACTGTCTAGTGAGAGATCGATGGGCGAATCGATTTCATCTTCTTCTGAAAACGGCAGTTGTGACAGCAGATTATTAGGAACACCCTCCCCGTTGTCCAAATCAGCCATAGGATAATGAACAAAGACAAAAATGTTTACTAGCGTGCAAAAAAGGAGAAATTTGTTTCAAAATATTGCCATCAGGATGTATAGTGGAAGTTGGAACTGTTGCAACAAAATACAAAAAAAAATATAAAGTATATGATACCAAATGACCAGGCAGCCATACACAGCTCAATTGACCAAGCTTCGGTGAAGATTAGAGCTCTCTTGTAATAAATATTGTTGTAGCCGCCATTACATGAAATAGAATTACTCGTGCCAATATATACAAACTAATAATCACTAAATTCTACAAGCATGTGAGTGATAATATTAAATATGCGGTGTACTTAATGCATTCAATATACTAAATACTTATTTTACTTTGCTCGAATTCCGCCTCATTCATCGCCTCTGGGTCACTAACTAGAACATTTGGCATCTGAGATAGCGAATTACTGGATTCGAAAGTGGCGAGATACCCCAGAGGAGAGGAGAAGCAGAAATCGAGCCACATCTACTCACTGGGCAACATTGTGCCGAATCTCTCAGTGGGCGAAACACAAAAACGAAAAGCCCGTCCACTGAGAAATCGACAGATGCCCGGTATTTTACGATCCAGATAAATATGAATAGTGCCTAAAATCATTTTTATAGATCTAATTTTCCATGAAAATATAGGAGATATCGTGAAATTGGAGAAATGAAAGACAAATATTCATCATTGGCGGATAATAATTCCATGGTCAACTTCATACAAAAATCTGACACAATCTAATTGATTTAGCAGAGATAACATGTTTTGGAAGTTGTCTTTAGATTTAACAAAGTTATCAGCGTGAACTAATGACAACATCAGCCATGTTCATTGCACGCAACAAATGTGTTCATTTCTGTTTGTTCGGTAAAGGTCATACCAAGAAATAAACGACAATCACGCAAACAGTTTGAAGATGTAAATTCCACATTCAAACAGAATTGTAATAGACGAGGCCTTTACTGGTGAATCGTCCACGGAGAGACACCGTTGACCAGTACAAATAAGCTTCATGGTGTTAAATGGAGAACAGGTCCCCATAGAACGCTATGTAAGAAATTGGTAAGCTACATGTATTAACCATACACAAGTGACAGTATCCATTTGCATATTTATATATAAAATTGTAATGCAAGTATGTATAATATAGGGAGATGACACATCTGTACTTTTTAGCACAGAAGTATGATGTAAAATACATTCAGTGGTCTACAAAACATTTGGATTACTGTATGCCTTCAATTTTGCGCACGATAGGAGCAATTGCAGAAATATGGACGGAGTGGATCATGCAAAAAAAAAGGAATGGCGATTTGTTATGACAAAGGCTGTACTCAGACCGTAGCATAGGATAGACAATATATATATTTTCCTAGACTATGTAGGGTATGTTGAGAAAGAGAAAATATTATATAGACATTACGATAAAACACACATTATTGGTGCACAATTTATAGATTCGTACTTCATACATATTGTAATCAAAACGACTTCGTGTCAGTTCGGACGAAACACAATTTGAACCTGGAATTGATTAGGCAAAGATAACATGATTGAATATGCATGGTCTTCACATCCGAAAAACTCACGTGTTCATTGCATGCATCAGTGATATTCATTTCTGCTCATTGGAGTAGACCAACACAATCAAACTGATTTTGCAGAGATAACATGTTTTGGAAATCGTCTTTAGAATAGACAAAGTCATTAGCGTGAACTAATGACAACATCAGCCATGTTCATTGCGCGCAACAAATATGTTTATTTCTGTTTGTTCGGAAAAGCTAATATCAAGAATAAACCATCATCAAGCAAACGGTTGGAAGATGTACATTTCACACGCGTGGTGCAGCATAGTTAAATATAAAATTGGAATGCAAGTATGTATAATATAGGTAGATGACACATCTGTAGTTTTGCACAGAAATCTGGTATAAATATATTCAGTGATCTACAAACCATTTGGATCACTGTATGCCTTCAATTTTGCGCACGATAGGAGCAATTGCAGAAATATGGACGGAGTGGACCATGCAAAAAGGAATGGCGATTTCAAGTGACAAATGTTACACTCGGACCATAGCAGAGGACAGACAATATATATTTCCCTAGATGGTGTAGGATATATTAAGAAAGAGAAAATATGATATCGATGTTAGTTGTTACGATACAAATACACATTATTGGTGGACAATTTATAGATCCGTACTTCATACATACTGTAATCAAAACGACATATCAGTGTGTAATATAGTGTACTACTAGTGAACAATGCAATAATGTACATAAAATCTACAGTGACCAATGTCATATTTATACAATCATCTTTGTGACAAGATCTTTTCGTGAACAAATAAGTTTTCCCTAGAGAGAATATTGAAAAATCGCAATGAAACGGAAATAGATTGACATCAATAATGGATAGATGAAATTCAGAATCAGTCCACAATCGCGTTTTTCTCAGAGACTATCAAATAGTTTTATATAATATATGAGGAAGTCTTTGCAATTACGCGAGTCTATATGGAGCAAATGGCACATGTATATTTCCCACAGAATTCGTGCAGGTGTTCATTTCATTTACCTGAAGTTATTTCGGCTTGAGTAGGATGAAAGGAGCCTCTCGAAGGTAGACTAACTTTGTCTTGGCTTTTTCCTCGGAAGGCAGATTGTTGAGCTTAGTGCTCAGATCGTAACGGAGCTGGGCCAACACAGGGGGGAGATCAGGAATAGCACTAAAACCACACCCTCGGGATAACTTCCTGGCAGCGTCCAAAATCAAATCTCTGTCATCTAACTGAAGGAATAGTAGGCTTGCTAGGCTGTTTTTAAATGTCATTATATCTGTCCTGAAATACCTCTCTAACTGTTCGCATAGGCCCGATAAAGTAATAAAATCTGATTAGATCGACTTACCATCATGAATTGTGCTGTAAATGGTCCATACTTATTCAAAAAAAGTGGACATGAATTCGCCAAATCGTCTATGGCGTACAACACGGGACCGACTGCAGGAGGCTGCCTGAAGGATGGGAGATAAATCTGTCAGACCAAAGAAACGATCTCCTGTCGTGTTTCTTTTGTCTGCATTCGGCGACCTTTGTTCTCCATCTGTTCGTGACAAGCAAAGTCGCTAACATTGGCCAATTTTCTTCGGAATCTCCCGAGTGAAATATCGACGAAATTCTCCGAGAATTCCCGATTGAAAGGCAATATATAAATGTATATTTAAATAGCCAATACAAACTAAATTACGCACCACAACGGATATGTTTGTACCTCCGAATTCACTTTTGGAAAATACGGAGGAATATTTCCTCCATGAATATATGGGTTTAATAGGATTCCTTCATAAACTTGATTTTATATTGAATTTTATTTGCAATTTCTGCTTAATTAAAATATGCCCTCTATCATTCATTCAACAAATTTCCAGCCTGCACCCCCACCACCTTACTATAACTTGGCAAATAATTGAGATTTATAATATTCCGCAATTTTTAAACCCAAAATCGCTTAATTTCCATGTTTGGATATGCATCATTTTGCTAATTTTACTTATGGATTTTTTTTTTAAAAACCGCCGCGATTACCTCCCTTAGTTGGAACTCTTTTGGCAATCAAAAATGACCACGAATGAGAAGTCGAAAGAGGGTCATCTAATCTGTCCGATTAGACCATGCATCCTTCAAGATTAGTGAGTATATATGTGTGCAAATGTATCCTTGAACCTTATATTCTAACACTTGAGATTCATTTATTGCCTATCAAGCCAAATCATGCTATAAATTGCTCATGAAATAAAACAATAGATGTCGTTTTTTTCGCCTTCAAATTCTGATACTTCTCACATGGCGACACTTTAAATGACGTCATATGTCTAGCCCAGGAATAGGTCTTTGGATTATGGACGCGGATATTCTCTAATGGACGACGGCTGGATTATGAATGACGGACTAGACGCTTGTAATGAATGTTCTTTTTAGCCACTGGACCCCCGGGAAGTCGGTGTACAGATTGAAAAAGCATGGCGTCGGCTTTCTCCTGAGGAATTTTGAGTTTTTCAACAAACGAGGCACGGACAACTTTGTCTGTTTCTTTCACCGTTTCATTAGAGTTTCCGTCAATGCCCTTCACAACTAGATTCCATTTTCGACCCCAGAGGTCTAGTTTGATTCTCTCGTTTCTCTCTCTTACAATCTCCGCACGAAGTTTCGGCAAATCTTCTTCCTGTATTTCAGTGACCTCTTGAGACAAAGATTCTACGGAGTCTTCAACGACATTCACCCTCTTTCTGATTGTACTTACATTCGTTTTCAGTGTTTCCAGTTCTATTCCAAAAGAGGCATGCAATTTCGCAAAACACCTACTTATGTCCGTCAGATCGGTCACTTTATACGATTTCTCCAGAGAGTCCATGTCAGCTTGAGGAATTTCAGGGACATCGACATGGCTGGAGGCCGCCATATTGAATGGGTTTTCTATATTTTCCGAGTCCTCATTCATAATGTCCAAATTGCGTTTTCTCGAAATCATAAAGGCCCGAATTAATCAGATATGTCAATATCAAAGTATAACAGAAGCACTTCCACATCGATAGAACAGAGACGGATGGCCATTCGTAACATGGATAGAGACGGATTATCAGAGGAGAGCTAAAATACACCTGCTTAGGTCATCGTCATAACCGGAAGTCGAAAAATACCGGAATTGCAAATATAGATGACATAGCATGAAACATTACGGTCAAGTTTCGTAAATTTCCAAGTCACAGTGTGAAGTTAAATATAATTTCTTTATTAAGGCTTTGAATGTGTGGAAGGTCAACTGATGTATTTTCGTATACCACTGTTGCGAATGTCTTTAAATACAAGAAAATTATTTGCATATATTCACAGTGTGTTGTGTATCATTTAACCCTACCTGGCCCCTATCAAACTTTCTGCGCTATCTCCGGAACGACAAAAATGTAGAGCTGAAACTCCTTGACTTTATAGTTTATCATATTGGGGTCATTTTGAGCCTATTTGCATAACTCCCGAGCAGAAGATCATGGGTAAATTCAAGATGGTGGCTACGTGAGGTACCAGAAAAGTGATGTTTTTGTCATATTTCTTCAAAATTTCTGCTTTTCCGCGACGAAAAGTGGGTAAAAACTATTTTATTTCACATCACAATGATATTTACTAATTCATCATGCAGTTTTTGGGGAGAAATTGCATAAATAGAAAATTCGGAAAATCCGACCGAAAAATCGACCAAAAATGCCGTTTTTGAAAATGACGTCACTGTGACGTCATCAAAGCGGCCATCTTCGATTTTTTACATTTTCTGGTAGATCTTGACCCAAGGGTATAGTGTGGTAAGTTTCAGCCCCCCTAGCTCAAGGGGTAAGAAAAATAATTAGGACATTTCGCCCCCCCCCCCGCAGGCCAGGATACCTCCCAAATAGCCCAGGTCAGATAGGGTTAAGAAATAATGTTTTCATAGGTGTACTACATGGTCATTTTACGCACGGTTAGTGTGGAAAAGTTCAACGGCGAAGCCCGCGCCCTAAAATTTATAAACTACAATGAAAGGTGGAAAACATATTTTAAACTTTGACAACCTTTCCCCCCTTTCTGAAAAAAAACTCGTCCACTGTTGTTGGGACGATGCTCCCGTCTCGGTTGGCATCGTGCCAGTGTCCGTGAACGAGTTTATGTGGTCTCTCAAATGGCGAGTCATTTTGTCAGCTGAGTCGGCTTTTGGGAAATTATGTGAATATATGCCTATTTGTGTCGCTTTGTTAATCAATTTCCCGATGGAAACAACAGTTAAAAAGGAAATTTCATCTTGTAATGTATTTGTTTGTTTTATTCCATTGTTACTTGTATGAAAGCAGACTTCCCTTTCCTCATCCAACTTGTGAAATAGAATCTCCTAATGAACACCTGTACTTGACACATGTACATGTCACATAATCTTTGTAGATAATCAATTTGAGTAGTACAAAATTATGTTATCATATAGGCGTGCTAAATTGTTGTTTTACGCACGGTTAGTGTGGGAAAGCTTATAAATTTGAGGGCGCGGGCTTGCTTCGCCCTTGCCCTAAAATATAAACTTTCCCACGCTAACCGTGCGTGAAATAACGATTTAGCACACCTACGAAAAACTTATTTCTTAAATTTAACGCGGACACTGAATTATGTAACACGGCATAAACATTTACGATGGTGGTCAATGTGCGTTTATCTTTCATACAACATAGATGAACTACGTAGTTAAATATAACGTTGCTGAAATGGCAACCCCCCTAATTATTTTCTTTTTACTCCTCGAGCTAGGAGTAGAAACTTACCACCCCATACCCTTGGGTCAAGCTCTACTAGAAAATGTAAAAAAAATCCAAGATGGCCGCTTTGATGACGTCACAGTGTCGTCATTTTCAAAAAGGGTAATTTTTAGTCGATTTTTCGATCAGATTTTCCGAATTTTTTATTTATGCAATATGATGAATTAGTAAATATTGTTTGATAGGGGGAGGCCATTTTGCCCCGCCCCCCCCCCCTCCGGGCCAGGTAGGGTTAAACGGAAAACAATAAACGATTACAAATAAAACATTACAAAACGAATGTGGATTATAGCCGAAAGTATTGCAGTAAAGTTCGGCCTGAGGCACCTCCATAGGAGTACATATTAATATACAATCAATTGGAACCACTCAACATTTATAGCTCAACTATCGTGCTATGAAGTGAACATTTATACAATTCTACAATTGGACGAACTACTATCCTGAAAGTGCTGGGATAGTCTAACAATGTGAGCTTCCTGGCGGTGTATGCGATGTACTACTGTGAGTGCGGTCACTGAAAGACACCCCAAGTGCCTCCGCTGGCGAAGGTCTAGCGTAGCAACTAGTTCCACCATCAGTCCTGTTTACCCTGGACACCGAATCAGCCCAGCGCCTTGTGAATAGGCGAGTATATATATAAGCGGTCACTGGCGAGGGGCGAACCCACGCCAGCTGTAGCACTCCGGGTCAGAGTCAAACACTCTAACTACTTCAGCCACGACACGCTCAAGTAACATGAATATATGAGGATCAGCGACTCACGATCACCACGATTCGTGTACGGTTAAACGATTCAAAGATCATATCGCGAGAAAATGTTTGTTTATAAAAAGACTTTTTTCTCGATATTCTCGCGACCGATTGAAGACTGATCGTAGATATATTAATGTTGGAAGCCATAAAGCATTCTTTAGCTCTACTACGTACAAGAGATATCATTCATGGGATGTTTCTTTGTTTATAGAGTTGCTTGAATTTCTCATTAAAAATATCTATGTGAAATTTGGCAACACAATATATCAACAGCATATAGGTATTCCAATGGGTACTAATTGTGCACCCATATTGGCTGACCTATATCTGTTCTCTTATGAATATGACTATATGCAGGCGCTTTCAAAAACCGATCCATTCAAAGCCCGTTCCTTTTCATTCACCAAACGCTATATAGACGATCTTCTCGCCGTGGATAATCGCTATATAAATGACGCAGTGAAGGATACATATCCACCTTCACTGGATTTGAAGGAAACTACAGATGACCCTACAGGCACATCATATTTAGACCGGGTACGGCGCATCACGTTGGGCCAACCGGTTCTCGTCAGATCACCGAAGTTAAGCAGCGTTGAGCTCGGTCAATACTTGGATGGGTGACCGGGTGCTGTACTGACTGGGCTGATCAGTGTCCAGAATAATAGGAACTGTGGACACTCTCGTGTTCTGGCACATGTAGGCACCGTCGTGATATGACTGAAAACAATGTTGAAAACGACGTTAAATCCTACTCACTCACTCACTCATATTTAGACCTATATCTCTATAAAAATGACTGTATGACAAAAGAGATGATTACAATTTCGACATCGTAAACTATCCCTTTTTGGACAGTAATATTCCAGTGGGACCTGCATATGGCGTATACATATCACGCCTAGTAGCATTTGCTAGATCATGTGTTAAATGTGACGATTTTAATCAACGTCACAAAACATTGTTGCAGAAACTTATAAAACAGGACTACACCACCAAGCGCCTCCACTCAAAGTTTCTCAAATTTGGCGATACATATCGCATGCTGATAGCAAAATACGAGCGTAGCGTGCAAGATCTATGGCATTACGTTTCGCAACTTGTGTCTAATTCCGCTTAACCCGGGGCTAGGGGCCGTATGAGCCCATGTACTTCACAAGATCCTCATGTTACTCATATGAACAGACACAATCAAACCGTGACTGAGATACACCATTCTTTAGATGACGGCTTTACAGCGAATACTATGGATTAAGAATACTGATCAGCGATACGGATTTGGTCATTTTGGAACATCATGATGTCTTGCCGGCATCATTGAAAACCGCTTCTCTCTTGCAAGAAACAAGCCTATGTTTATGTATACTATGATTTTCTTTTTGAATTTCGTGCTAATACTGTTATATGGAATAGGTCTTTGGATTATAGACGCGGATATTCTCTAATGGACGACGGCTGAATTATGAATGACGGACCAGACGCTTGTAATTTCAATCGATAGAATTGAAGAAAAATCGCGACTGAAGCAAGCAAAACATATAATGGAAACGTTTCCAAGTATGCGAAACACAATAGCAGTTACCAGTTATATTATCCAATAATAAAATAATTAAACAATTGTTGCATGAATTTTTACCACGAACATTTGGTGCAGTGAAGTCATTTAGTATATTTAACCCATGGTAGTATCCACACCGTAGTGTCACTTTGACCAGTCACGTCATCACGTGCAAGCACACGTGCTACGCACTATTCGGGAGACGTGGGGAGAATAGCTCTGAGCGAATGCAATCGTGTGTCAGTTATATGGAACATATGGAATGAGATATTGGTTTCTTTAACTTGGGTCTAAAAGTGATTGTATTGTTACCGACTTTACCGTTAACGTTCGAAGTATGCCACATACATATATGTGGTAAGTATCATTATGAGGCAGAGTTAGCTCATTACTCGGAATCCCTTATCCTCGCTCACGGCTATATGTTTGATAGTCATTAGTTGTATTGCAATAAAGAATAAATATGGAGATAGACATCCCTGGCGTATGCCTTTATACGCGAAAAAAAAACATTTTAAACCAAGGACGTTATTATGCAGTGTTCTTCTGCGGCGTCTGCACCCATTTGATAAATCCCTCACCAAACCCAAATAACTTCATTATTTCTTCAGATAAGGTCAATTCAATTTGTCACATGCCTCTTCAAAGTCAAGGAACAATACCAGACAGTGAACTTTGTCAGAGTGTTCTGTAATATAAAAATAAGCCTGATATTCTCACCAATAAACTGTTTATTCATGAATCGGTATGTGTAATGAGGGTAGCACAGGCTTTAGCCTATTAACAAGAACACTGGAAAATATTTTATAAACAGTGTTCAATATCGTACTTGGTCTGCAGTTGGAGAGTTGCATTCAATCACGATCGTTTTTTATGTTTAAGCTTTATGATAAATCTCCTCTGTCAACAAACAAGTCTTCAAATGGGTTTGGAAGACAATGAACTACTTAGTCTTTTCTATAAACCCCACAATATTCTATAGAATTCTGCGGGCAGACCATCGCAGGTTGGGCACGCTTCAGTACATTTTAGTTCAGTTAATGTCTAATCACAGTTACTTTTAGCAGTTTCATTCATTGCAGTAATGGTTTGTTCAGTTCAGTATTTTATCCCGGTGTAGTCTGGGTTTCAATATATAAATGATTGCGGAAGTTTTATGTTCGTGTTGTATTCTGAATACGATGTTTCGTTATTCATCCTGATATATTCGGCTTTTGGTGGATTGGAACTCATCATTTGTCATGAAGAATGTCTCATGGTGCTTACTGAAATTTGTAGAATAGTATTGGTGAACCAGTAAATGGTGTTGAGTGCCCATGGTGGTCAACATCCCTTACAGATTTGAACAATAGCATTATTTCGTATTGAGCCAGTTTTAGTACTTATCAGTCATCACAAAAGTATGATAAAGAGCTCCTTCGAGTGTTTGTGACGACGGCTTCGCGCCATAAATCTTGGAAAACGCGTCTAAAAGTGCAAATTTTCCAAAGTATTCGAGTTATTTTGGAAGCAGTTTTGTTGATTTATCCATAAATTATTCAGAATAGCGATAATGTATTGCCGTTAAATAGCAAATGTTCTATTCAACTGCAGTGTCATGTCATTTTTACGAGTGCGGAAAAATCCTTATAATTCGATGCTAAATAATTAATAAACTAATGTATGTCATTAAATATATTTTCAGACTTCCGGGGTGTCTCGTACCCCCATGAAAAGGAAGAATGGCACATATTTGGATTTTCTCCATGTTGCTAGCACTGGCTTATGCAGTCTGCTGTACCACAATATATCCAGTGGAAAGAAATGACAATATAACGAGTCCGAATTATCCGGAGAACTACTCTAACAACCAGGATATTAACTGGATATTACAATCTGATACCCCAATGATATTTGTCATCAACTTAAGCAATCTGGACCTGGAACCATCTGTTGGTTGCAAAAACGATTTTCTGTACATTTTCAAATATTCTGATGGTTATAAAGAACCTCTGATTGGTCCGTGGTGTGGAAAACTTAACGACCTGTATTCTCATACAGTTTCTTACGGGCTCTTCATCAATTTCAAAACAGATTCCAGTGTTACAGGTCAGGGATTTCATCTGACCTATGAAACCAGTGACCCGGGTAGTGATACGCTGTGCGCAGCAATGAATGTTTCCCATGGTGTTTATGGAGGATTCGTATCTACGACCAACGTGGGGAGTGCAAATCACTATCCATCTGACTTAAACTGTGTCTGGGAAATTCCAATTCCAGACGGCTACACTATGATTATTAGTGTGAGGGAATTCAGTATCGAGTATTTCGGAGTTAACTGCTCGATGGATTATTTATCTGTTTCATCCGTCCATCAAAATACATTAACAGATATTGGGAGATACTGTGGGAAAAGAAATCCCTGGGAAATCACTGTTCAAGGTGAACAAGCAGTGATTAGGTTCGTGACGGACTTGGCCGATAACATTGGTCAACTGACTTTGGATTACAGTATGACGTCCTCGGAATCCTTATTGCCAGTATTAGGACCGCATGTAGTCCATACGGATGGAGACACCATCGGCACGATTTTGATAGACCCAAAGTGGAAGAATCAAAGCGAAAAAGCGATGTTCACCTGGCACATTGAGACGGAGCCCGGATCCCGTATAATCATTTCGGCGCGTATGAACCCCGAGTATGTAAACGGTTCTGCTTTTTTCACAGTCTACGACGGTCCAGATAACTCCTTCATAGATAGCTACAGTTATGATCTATCAAGTATGTCTTTTAGGCGTGTATCGAGTGGTTTTCACGTATACATTGAAGCTAACCTTGAAAATGGCTCGCTTCTCACATTCCTTGTATTCACATTCGAGACCTTCAACTACTTCCGAACAGGCGAGGGACCTATTCGTTATCTGGATATTGGGGATAGGACGTACGTGAAAAATCCAAAAGAAAGATTTCGATGTTGCACTTATAATACGATAACTGCCCCACCAGGAAAAGCAATTGCCTTCAACCTTCGTGACACAAGGTTGTTCCGAGATGCTTCGAATGCCGAAGGTTGCTCCTACTCCGGAATTGTCTTATTTGATGGGGACTTCTCAGCTAGTCAACGTATTGGACCCGTCTGCGATGTCACGGAAAATAAAATGTATGCCTATTTCGAAAATTTTGTTTCCAGCTCCTCAACAATATTTGTGTTTTCTTATTCTTACACGAACAATTACGGAAGATTTAGCCTTGAATATGAACTGGACCCTTGGACAACTGTCTGTCACGCTCTACATATGACGGAGATCTATATTACTTCATCGCCCGATTCTTCCCAAATATACTCGAAATACCAGATTTCCAAATCTGTCGAAGGATCAACCATAAATGTTCAGTTAAACTACACAGAAGAGTCGGATATTTGCTTTGTAATTTACTTGCATCCTTGGAGCCACAATGAACCTCAGCTCAATATATCACTACCCAAAGACGCCAAAAGTCATTCGCTTTGTCAAAGATGGTCGTATTCAGCCAGCGAACGAAACGAGTTCCAGCTAGTAGCCAATAATTCAAAATTTATTCACACACCGGTTTGTCAGTTTCTTGATCCCTCGCCTAATGACGAAGTAGTCTATCATCTCGAAGGAAATAACGTCACAACATGGTCCCAACGTCTTGCCCGACTAGATATTGGCAGGGTCAAATCTCGTATGTGTATCAAATTACCGGACTGTTCAGGAAATAGAATTGAACAGCCAAATGCAGTTTGTGGCATTATTTTTGGAATCCAGATGAAGGCATGTACATGGCACATACAGTCAACGGCCGACGATCGTCCGTATTACTGGAACATTGAGATATATTATATAGCGGGGGGAGCCACGATGAGTTGTCATTTAAAGTTGGAAGAATCCATTAACGGTTACGAGACTAAGATGACGACATTGTTCCATTGCGTTCATGGGAATCTTGCAAGAATGAGGTACTATCGTGCCATGGACACGTTCGGATACGTCGATCTGACAAATTCTGACACGACGAGTCTTAAAGTCAGATATGCTTTGACGTACATTTCAGATCCATCCCTGGTGAATAATATGGCCGAGATTAAAAATCAGGGAAATAAAGATTCTCAGAATTGCCAAATTTTCGACCATTCCTGTTACCGTTTCCATCGTACCCAGGAGCCCTCAAATTGGCTTGATGCCGAGAAATATTGCAAGAAAAATGGTGGCCAGTTAGTTTCGATTCTATCAGTGGAAGAACTGGAATTTATCAAGCACTCCTTGGCTACAGAGTGGAAAACAACTTACTATACTCCACCGCTCGGCCTTATATTCATTGGACTAACAGACATTGAAAAGGTAAACTTGAAAATTATACTTTCCAATATTTATGTTGAGTAATTATATCGATAAAACTCGAAATCTCGAACCAGGAATCTGTGAATAGATATGTTTCAAAAAGTAATTTATCGTGACAATTCCTCTCAGGAAATATTGGTATCGTGGATTTGGCAATTCGTCTGTGTGTAGGCCTATTCATCATGTTTCTTAATCCGGAATGTACTAGTACCATCAATTTGTGCTCACCATTAATGTAATTATTATAATTTCAGCCTGGGATTTACAGATGGTTGGACGGGAATCCACTAACCGTGTCCGACTGGTACAATACGTGGAATCATGAGTATAACATCATTCCTACTGACCCACCGTTAAACATATCCAAGAAGCTACCTCAGCCAACTCCAGTTTCCAGCACGAGGTGTGTAACCATGGTTCTCGGTAACCCATACTACTCCACCAACTGGAGAAAGGTCAATTGCAGGAATTTATTCTCACACGCATCTTTCATATGTAAAAATACTAATGTAACACACATCTTATCCAAGTCACAAATCAAAGCCAATGCCACGATTCCAATGTTATTCGCCCAAATAAATGAATCAAGTGACAATACATCCGAACCTGGATCTCCTACAACCAGACAAATGTCTACGTGTCCAGAAGATTGGACACCGCTGGGTGGAAAATGTTTCGCTTTGCTGTCAGAAGATATCGGTCTGTTGGAAAGTACGCCGTTCCAGAGGGCAGAACCACTGTGTCAGGGCCTTGGTGGAACTGTTGGCATCATAGATACTATCCCTCTAGACACACTTATTTATTATCTAAAACTATGGGGTATCACACCTGGAGATGGGAATATTCTTCTGAGAACTGAATCAGGAAAACTTAGTTGTACCTCACTGTCCACTCTTCTGCAGGGAAAAGACGATATATTTGCCTCGGGTGGTGAAGACTGTGTGATTAACGAAGGGCGTATTGGCTTTGTTCTGTGTGAGAGGTATACTGAGACTGTCAATTTGTCGTGTGCACATCACCAATTCTCGTGTGGCGACGATTCGTGTGTAAATGCGGGTGATGTTTGTGACGGATATGTGGATTGTCCAAACGGGGAAGACGAAGCGATATGCCCTGAAAACAACGACGACTTCATGTTCTCTTGTCATGACAAAGGCATAATTTCGATGTCGAAATATTGTGACTTTTTTCGCGACTGTCAGGATGAGAGTGATGAGGAGCTGTGTATCCACAGGAACTGTTCAGGAGATGAATTTCGCTGCTTTAATGGACAGTGTATCTCCAAAGAGTATATGTGCGATCACGTGAAGAACTGTGTGGATGGCTCGGATGAGGAAAGTTGTGACTGGGGTGTGGTGACGTGTAAAGGATTTGTATGCCCGACTGGTAATTGTCTTTCACAATCACGCGTTCATGACCTCATTCCGGATTGTTTGGGCGAATCAGAAGCCGACGAGGTGTCAGAAGAGAATAGACGACTATTTTTTTTCATCGAAGAAAACCAAGGATGGAAGCAAGTTCAAAACTTGCGGTCAATGTGTCCAGGAACTCAACTTTACAGAAGGTGTCACCGCGATAGGATCAAATGCTTCCATCGTGCGAAAACTTGTATATACGACCACAATGGCATTGGCGATTTGCTTTACTGTCGTGATGGGTCCCATTTGAGAGAGTGCAGACATTATCCATGTCATAATATGTTCAAATGCCCTAACTCTTATTGCTTACCACGCGAAAAGATATGCGACGGCATATTTGACTGTCCAGGCGGTGCTGATGAGGATGGGTGTGCGTCTTACACGTGTTCCGGACAGGTTAGGTGTAAAGGTAGCCAACAGTGTGTCCCACAAGATAAAGTATGTGACGGAAGCATACAATGTAAGCACTCGTGGAGTGATGAACGAATGTGCGACTTGGCGAATATGAAATGTCCCTCCAGGTGTACCTGTCATGGTTACAATGTTGACTGTAGCAGCAGTAACCACACTATGGTTCCAATTGGTTTACTGGCAAATGTTCGTGTTCTCTTGCTCCAAATGAACAGCATAACACTTGACAGCTCCTCATTTTCGAATTTGATCTACATGCGTACCTTGCGTTTGGTCTCAAATGGCATCTCATCCATTCCAGTCACTACATTTTCAGACCTTCTAAATCTGCAAGTCCTGGATTTAAGATCAAACAATATATCTCATTTGAGCAAGAACATATTCTATAGTTTGACCAGACTCATTCGATTACATGTACAGCATAATCCTATCACCAGTATCGGCGAAGATACTTTCGTTGGCCTGATTGCACTCCCCCTGCTAAATCTGAGTAGCTTGTCAGTTGTGACAGTAAAAATTGGGGCGTTTAATGGATTACAAAATCTTCAAATCTTAGATTTGTCGGGGAACCAGCTTTCACTTCTGGAATCTGGCTCTCTTGTTTTGAGCAGAACACTTGAATCGTTATTCCTTGGTGGAAATAATTTGGAAAAGACAAATCCGAGTGTCTTCAGCGAAATTAGAGCAAACCAGCTGTGGACCGATTCTTACCGCTTCTGTTGTTTTGTCGGGGAAAGTGTAAGCGAATGTTCCCCTGGTACCGACGCGTTCTCTTCTTGCGAAGATTTACTTTCTACCACGTTTTTGCAATGGGGCATCTGGTTTTTAGGTATAGCATCAGTGCTTGGTAATTCTATGGTTTTGTTTTGGCGTATTCATGCGGGTTGCTCGAATACTTCGTCTGTTTTTGCCTTTAACCTCGCCCTCTCTGATATGTTAATGGGTTTGTATCTCATTATACTGGCAACAATGGATCTGTATTATAGAGGAGATTATATTTACTACGACGTAGAATGGAGGGGCGGATTACTCTGTATCACTCTAGGGATCTTGGCGACTATATCTTGCTTGATGTCATTGTTGATCCTTGTTTGCATAGCATGGGACAGATTTATCAGTTTCGTGTTTCCATTTTCTCGAGTTACCTTAACTACCTGTCGTTCCTGGGTACTAATGCTAGTTATGTGGCTGTTTTCGTCGGCAATAGCTATGATTCCCTTGCTGGTTCCTTCGTACTTCGAGGGTTCTACAGCAAAAATTCCATTTGCCTGCCTTTCAATTTCACCAATCCAACGGCACAGGGGCGGGAATACGGAACAGTAGTATTTGTCGGTCTAGCCGGGGCGGCGCTTGTCGTGGTCATCGTGCTATACGCCACAATATACTGTACTGTATACGATTCCCAAGTGAATGCCGGCCGCCAGGATAGATCGGATCTGGTTGTCGCCAGGCGATTGTCTTTAGTGGTTGTGACAAACGTAGTTTCCTGGATACCATTCATAATGGCCAACGTCATAAGCATGAGCGGAGGTCCTCTGACACGTGAAATGGCGGCTATTTTGACAACAATTATCTTGCCTCTGAATTCAGCTCTAAATCCGTATCTGTATACATTCAGTTCTTGCAGGCAACAGAAGAAGGTAAAGAGATCGCAAACCCATAAGTCGACCACATCGACAAATCGAAATATCTAGTCACAAAATAAAAGTGTAGCATATTTATCAATATGGTCGACGTGGTCGAAAAGCTAGAAGTTATATTTCTGTTCGAACGTCTACTGAGCCTTTCTGTATGTGACATAAGAGCTATTATATCATTGTCCTTCGACATTTGTATCTAAGTCCGCTTAACCCTATCTAGCCTGGGCTTTTGGGGACCTGTTGTGGTGTGGGGAGGGGGGAGGGAGGCGAAATAGCCCCCCAATTATTTTTGTTTACCCCTTGAGCTAGGGAGCTGAAACTGACCGCACTATACCCTTGGGTCAAGCTCTACCAGAAAATGTAAAAATATCTAAGATGGCTGCTTTGTTGATGTCACAGTGACGTCATTTTCAAAAACGGCATTTTTTTAGACGGTTTTTCAGTCAGATTTTCCGAATGTTTTATTTATGCAATTCCTCCGCAAAAACTGCATGATAAATTAGTAAATATTAATTTGATGGGAAATAAAATAGTTATTTTGCCCACTTTTCATCGCGAAAAGGAAGCAATTTTGAAGAAATATGACAAAAACATCACTTTTCTGGTACCCCACGTGGCCGCCATCTTGAATTTTCCCAAGATCGTCTGCTCCGGGGATTATGCAAAATGACCCCAATATGATAAACTATAAAGTTACGGCTCTCCATTTTGTGTCGTTCCGGAGATAGCGCAGAATGTTTGGGGGTCATTTCGGCCCCCTCAGGCCAGGTAGGGTTAAGTCTATCATAGGAAAGCGTGGCTTAAATACAGAACGTCACAGTAATCACTCCTGGTCCTTCGATATAATTTAAAACGAATGCAGCCAGACTATCGACCTGCGAGGATCAGGTATCTTTTTTTCGGTACTCCGCCATTTTCACAACGAAGTTTTATTCCTAGTGGTGTTTCCTTTAAAGACGAAACGTTACAATTTGAGTCAATATGTTATTCTCGAAATCAAATTTTCAAATCCGCGTAAGTTAATCATGTATTTTTAAGTCTAACAAACAAAAGTTAATTTCGCGAAAGTGAGAAGCAATCAACTGCCGCCGTCCATGTCCCTAATGTCTAAAGTGACGTGGTTTAACTAACGTGGTACTATGCCATCGGTCTGTCGATTTTGACGTGTGCACTACTTTTGCGTGACCTCTCCATGACCTCTGCATACTGTGTAAGTGATTCGGTCGTGCATAACGAAATCTGCATTTGTGTCAACATCGATCATCTTTGTCAACGGTCGACATCTGATCTTTCTCCACGCTGATTTTCTGAAATATAGAGATCGTGATACTTCAAGTGAGAGATAGTGATAATATTGTCCTACCGACATATTTAGGCTAAGATTAATTGGAATTCTATTTTTTGTGTGTTCTTCGGAGGTGAATCGCCGTATCCTATTTCCAAAAACATCCAACAGTCGTCCAAACGGCCAGCGAACAAACGGCCAGCAAGTTCTTGATGTCGATGTGCGACCTGGAAACAAGGTATACATTTCATCGAGATGCCTCCATAATTTCCAAGTATATTAAGATGGGGAACATCAACTGATTACTGAATTTTATATCCGTCTTTCCTATATTCCTAGCCATCATCTGGTCATTTCTTCCGAGTAGAGGATGCACGCTCTGTTTAAATAAATTACCGATATTTGAACGCTGCGCATAGACCTGCACCAGTTTGTCCTGTTCTCTCCGAGTTGAGTGTTTTGTTCACAAATTCATATTTGTCTTGAGCTTTGAAATCTTGGGAGTTGAAGATCTTGGAGATGACAATCTTGGAGTTGACTACCATGGTTTATCTTACTTCGTATCAGGTATAATGTAGATGCCAGATTTAAAATCTTGAAATTTGACCTTTGAGTATGTGAATACATATTCCTCAAAACGAGCGTTTCTTTTGATTCGCATAGACAGCATTGGTAAACATTTGATAAATTGTCAGATTCAACAAGCAAGTTGGCCAGATTTCTTCTGCCAGTTATCTACAACTTTTACAACCAAGAACAGGTTTTATAGCAATGCGGATGAGGTCAGATCCGGGCATTCAAAATTTTAAGTTTATGAATCAACGGAAACCCGACATCATGCATTAGTATCAGTACTTTCAATAATTTTAAATGGCGATAACAAGAAGACATGCAGCTCATACACCACACAGGGTTGCTATTCGAGTTTGAACTGTTTTCTTCCTTTTTTTTCATTATACACGACCTGGGTTTCGCTCTTTTAGAGCTTTTCAAATGACGAAGTTAACATGCTATTGGATACATAGCATAAATCAAACCAGTTGACTTCGTCATGATTTTTTAACAATATTATATTTGCCGCACACAAAGGCAGTTTCGCTGCATTTATTTACTGTATATATATATATATATATATATATTATAGCAGGCGTCAGATCCGACATTCAATATCCAGGAGTCGTCCATGAATGACATTTCTATAGAAATAGGACCTTAGACCGAAAGAGGAACTCAGTCTACAGTTTCGATGAGGTGAAGACGATATCAATGTTCCTGTGCGAACACAGCCCAGTCATTCGCGTTAATTACTGTCTGTTTTACGGTGTTGCAACACCCGTTTGTGTAGAGCTTGTTGTGTCTGACCTATATAACGGCATATACCACAGCACCCTGGTATTTAATGTCATACATAACGCTGCTCTGTTTCTCTTTCACTGGTTCGCCCTTATGTTGAACAGGAATTTGTCTAATGGTGTTGGTGGGTTTGAAAAATGTTTGCACATCATATTCTCGAAACATGCATTTGATTTTGTTTCAAAGGCCCTGCACATAACTTTGACGTTCGGTGCATATGTGTTGTTTCTAATATTGTTTGTTGTCTCTTGGGCTTTGTGGAAGGTCCATTGATCATAACCGCGATGTTTGAGGCCTTTGTGCGCAACACCTTAGGTTTGTCTTCAATGACTTTAAAGAGTACAGTTATGAGAGAGTCGAAGAAAAGGCATTGTTTGTTGTTCATTTATTATTGTGTGAATTTAATGTTGTTGTCAATGGTGTTCAGATGTTGGGAAAAGTGTTGTAGATCAGAGATATCGAGTTTAACAAACGTGTCATCCAAATAATGAAACCAATAAGAGGGCTGGGTCACTGAGCAGATTTGGGGGTTTGTTGTTCGAATATCTCCATGCTGATGTTGACGAGGATTGTGAAGATAGGAAACTCCATGCTACATCGCTGTACAATTTCGGATGTAAACAAGTCATGTCCAGGTATAAACCCAAAATGTGACAGATTTGATGGCTGAATATTCCGTTCTGTCCTGTGGTGTGTTGTCTCGTTCCTGGGCAAACCAAACTGCTTGTAGTGCACAACTGGACGCGACACTGGTGAAGAGGTTGGTTACGTCATAAGATATGAGGATTTCAGTGTCCTTTAATATCACATTTGCGAATTTGTCCACGAAATCCTCCGAACTGCGCACATGGTGATTGGTTTTACCCACAAGAGTTTCCATGATCCTCGCCGGGTGTTTGGAGATTTGATATGTGGCGGACCCAATATTATTCACGATAGGTCTTACTGGGTTTTTTTATTTGTTTCATACTATCTTATTATAATTTTAGCAACCGTCTGTATTTGTTTATTTGTTTGTCCGGTCCGTGCCGCCACAGTTTCAGCAGACGGCTGACACTCGTGATTTTGTAATTTATTATATTAGTGTCATTTTGAGCGTAATTGCACTCCCAGAGCCGAGGATCATGAGTAAATTCAAATGGCGGCCATGTGGAGTACCAGAAAAGTGATCTTTTGTCATTTGTCTTCAAAATTAATGTCTTTCTGTGATAGAAATTGAACAAAACCTATTTTATTTCACATCAAATTATTATTTACTAAATTATCACGCAGATTTTGAGAAGAAAACAAAATCTGACCGAAAAATCTACCAAAAAATGCCTTTATTGAAAATGAAGTCACCGGGAAGTAATCAAAGTAACCGATTTGGATTTATTTTAACATTTTCTGGCGAAGCTTGACTCAATGGTAAGGGGGCCAGGCCTGGACAGGTCCCAAAAAGCTTCTTTTCTTCACTCGCTCGACCCCCCTAATAAACCTAATTAACATATTAACAGTAACAAGCACTCGTGCTACCCGTAATGGTTTCGTAACTATTCTGTTGAATTATTTTGCTTTCGTTACATTTTTATGTTTTCATTTGTTAGTTTCGCCGAAGCTGTTTCGGTGGAATTTTCTGTTTTGATAGCGTCGTTTTCATATTCTTTTGATGATCGCCTCGTCTAAGTATAGGCTAGCTATATAGTCACCCGTATGTAACGCCTCCTGTTTCTCACGATGAAGCTGTGATATTTGCATTCATGCTAAACTGATATATATCGACAGCAAAGCTGATTAGGTGGGTAAGTCGCTAAAGGGATGATGTTTCTACATCATTGCCCCACCGTGTGAATGGATTGATGGAGACTCATTTATCATCAGACAGTGGTGAATGGTTATCATTCAACCGAATGGAGAAAGCTACACACAATATGTTCTAGTTCCACAATCAGTATGTTCAGTCATTCGCATGTTGACATATCACACTGGAGATACTCTATTCATTAATAATTAACCAACAAGAGTATGTATTCTACTGTAAACCATCAAGCAACATTGAAGTTCTGTGATTTTCTTGTTGATTCTCATACCGTGGCATTTTATTAAGTGATCTGTTGAATTCATAAAATCGCCAGTAAATATACAGATTAACCGATTGTTTATCCGTTTCCATGGATGACCGAATGTTATTTAGAGGTATACACAATAGTGCTGCTAATGGTTTACTTACTCCCATGGAGATTGGAGTCTTGAATAAACAATTGGACAATCGAGTAAATTTACTGACAATTTTATGAAATTCAACACAGCTTTTGACAAAGGCTCCGGCATGAGAGTCGAAAGCTTGTGCATTAAAAATGTTTACGCAGAGTATAGTTCTGATGTTTGTTCATTCTATAATTAACGAACCCACGTATGAGACTAAACAGGATATATAACATGTTTGATTTGTGAATTAGCCAAAGGGATAAGAAAAATATTTACGAAGGCCAGGCCTGAGCAAGTTTTAAATTGGAGCGATATGCAAGAGGTGGGAAAAATTGACGTCTGGCGAATGAAAAACAACCATATGACTCCACAGGAAATCATCCCTTGGCACCTAACATTCAGACCCGAGAATACGGTATCTCAGTATCTCAGCCGCGCTTTTATTGCAGATATTTATGTGGAGACTGTGGAGTAACCACATGGACCCTAGCACCGACATAAGCGGAATTAATTACGCTAGCTCCGGAGCTGTGATGACAGATCAGCGCTAACAACTCATCTGATGTTAAAAAGTGAACATAAAAAATCCAGACCAGATAGGGTTGAAGTCTTAAATTTACCTAGCTGTACCCTTACCAGAACTGAATTATATAAACTATTCATCTTCTCATTCCTCAATAAATCGATGTTCAAGTCTGAAATCAGCTATAGCCATTCCTATAAAATATTCTACAGAGAGAATGCTTCTTCCCTTTCCCTACGTGCTATTATCCTCCTACAATTAACCATGTAGTTAAATGTTTGTTTTGGTGTGTTCACTGCGCGATCTTAAACTACAAGGTTGTTTGCTGAAAACGGATATTACAATCTTTCTAGTTAATATTACCAATTCTAAATTTTATTATGCAACATGTTTGTTTGCCGAATCCATGAAATGATAGATGTAAACGTAATATTCCATGATGCATTTTCCTTTTGTCACTATTTTTATTAGTTTGAGAAACCTTAGCCTCGTGGGGTATAGTATTTACATGAAATAAAACAAAAGCATTATTGGTACTGGGCTACACCTAAGTGTCAACAAATGCTGGAGAGTTGACTGATGACCTCAAACTTGGTACCTGACACAATGCTTCCCACTAATGAATCCACAGACCATGTTTTCAACAGTATCCTGTCTTGGATGCCACAGTGACGTTGACCTGTTCAACAGTATCCTGTCTTGGATGACACAGTGACGTTGACCTGTTGAACCCACTCTCAGTAGCTGTCATATCGTACTCCGTTTTAGTAATTTGCAGATTTTTGATCGCAAGTCTTCTACGATATATACAGATTGCTTCACCAAACTTCAAAGGGTCGATCCACTGAGCCGCCACCAAAGTAGTTGTTTGAAGCCTGACAAAGCAACGCTGATTGAATATAGAATAAACGAATGTTGATGAACCTTCGGCTTCATTGCCGCGTTGAACCAAGCTGTAAGCAGAAAAAATACGTCTATTGCACCCCGATCATGAACTGTTAAGGCGCCACTCTACGTGTTTCGCAATCAAACGATAAATGTCAGTTCTTGATGGTTTTCGAAGAATGTCGACGATATGTTCAGGTACCGGATAATCAAGTGAAACAAGCGCCTTATTCCTCGTTCATCAACTATTTGTATCAACATATAGCAAAAGAGCAAGAGAGCAAAACTACGCCTAAGTCGTCCTACGTTCATTATCTTACCTTTTAACTTAATACTTTGAAACGCTACACAATTTCCGTAACTATAATTTCGTAAGGAGTTTTTCAGGTGTTCGTTGCAGACAGCCTATTTCTATTAGGCGAGGCACTGAAGTACCTGGACGCGATGTTAAATTTATTTTTATATATATATATATATATATATATATATATATCTCTCTCTCTCTCTCTCTCTCTCTCTCTCGCTTGAGTACATGGTGTAGTTGGTATTTCTTCTCATATGTAATATGATACTGCTCTTAGTTGGGAAAGATACAGAACCACTATGCGAGTGTCTAATAGTTTCAGCAATAAGTGTGACTTTAGGTTACCAGAACGATACAAAACACTCCCCAAAGTAAGAATATGGTTTATCTTCACACCTTTGCAATGTCTATTTTTGAATCTAGATTCACTCCATATCGGAAAGGCGTTCATCGCCCCATCCTGTCATTATATACCTACCAAAAACACCACCTGTATGGACGTTTTTGAATTATGAATGTCATTAGTTTGTTGGGCGATATAAAGACCGCACTGCGGTGGTCTAATGGTTAGAGCGTCGGCCTCGTAAGCGGTAGGTACTGGGTTCGATCCCAGGCCGGGTCATACCTAAGACTTGAAAAATGGAACTTGTTGCTCCCTCGCTTACGCTCAGCATTAAGAGGATAGAACAAGGACTGGTTCGCTCGGTGTCAGTATAATGTGACTGAGTGGGGTGTCATGTCTGCCTACGGCATGATATTTCAGTGGGACAGCACTATAAAATGGCAGCATTAGATCTGCTCTGTTACAAGTAGGTACCCCCCTCCTCCCCTCCCTTCCCTTCCCCGTCGTGATATAGCTGAAAAAATGTTGAAAGCGACGTTAAACCCTATTCACTCACTCACTTGGGCGATATAAGATGAAAACTGCAAGACGCGAAGCATCGACGACCGACATAAGGTCCTGAGGACCGTTCACAACATTCCATTGCATTCAGTTCATTTCAGTCAGTTTTTGAAAATTAAACGCGAAACCTAAGGGATTCGCAAGGTAATGTTTTATTAATCGCATATTCTTGAAAACTAAAGAAATAAAATACTATCGTTATGTATTATACATTGGGTATATATGCCTATACCATGTAAAGTATAATATACTGATATGCCAGAAACCATAAAACCATAAAACACACCCTTCTCACTAGATTTGAATGCAGTGAATCCTCAAGCATCGAAGATTTTGTGAAATTCCATTGTTCTACCATTTATCCAGAGCGATTTGTGGAGGTCTCCGTATAAGATACTCATCCAAATCACTACAGAGAAAGCACGCGCTCTTTTTTGCACCAGTGCACATGCCCGTGTAGTAAGTCGCGGTCATTGGTTGACTAGAGAATACGCCCATTGCCAGAACTTCCCCGCGTGACGGCACCATGTGTCTTTCCCACGCCCTCGCGGTGAAATACCGTGAAAAGTCTACTAGATGAGTGTCTTATCTGAAGACCGCTACAATTCGCTCTGGATATATGATAGAACAATGGAATATCCATATAGCATAATATCGTATGATGAGTCGTAGAATATCAACCTGGCTGAGATCGATGTGTTTTATAATGTTGTTTTGGGCGATAAAGTGACGTTTTGTTGCTCGCCTATATACTATATAGGGTATAGGTAAATACACCCAGTGTATACGACATACCGACAATGTTTGATTTATTTAATTTCTAGACCATGTATTCAATAAACTTGAGGAAAGGGAGACAGGAATTTCATTCCACGTTTATTTTCTTCATTTGGTCTTCACTACATGTCGGTGATTAAATATACCACGACATTGTGTCTGTGATAGCGGTTGAACAAAGGAGCGCTGTGACCCCCGGACACCAACGTCTGCATTTGTTTTCCATATATTTCCATTTATTTCGTCAACCTATGTTTTTCAGTCCCTTTTACTGATACTTTCAGATGTGCTTTTCCTGGATAAACACAAATTTCTCTGAACTCACAATATACAAGCGGCTTTGAGCTGCATACACGTGGACGAACGCGACACTTTTATTGAAATGCGACTTGACATTGGTGATGCGTATTTTTTTCATTTCAGGTCCGGTATCACCGTTGTCGAACACGTTCTCTCTGGTTGGTACCCAGTGATAACGTAGATGATTCCATGCATATTGATAATAATAAATATAATTTGTCACAGCTCTCCTATGCTTGTCATAGGGGAAATCATCCGAACCTGTCAAACTGGCGTAAATTAGGCTGAATGGATTTCTAAACTTATCATAGTTAAAGATATGGGTGCTATGTTTGATTTGGAGTTATTTATTTGGCACCTTTTGTAACTTATAGCTTGAAATATTTACGCGGGTTGACATATCGTGTACTTGCCCAAATACATACGAAATCTGGTCAAGTTCTATCCAAAGCGAAACTGCTAGTCAGTGAAATCACTGGACAAACGATATTCTAATACGTACATTGAGTATCAAATTCCGGGACAAGTGTTGACTCCTCTGTTGACAATTCGAGCTAAATCAATCCAACACCTCGGAGCGAATTGAAATAGACATACGTTGCGGTAAAACCTATCACCAATGTAGTGCATTCAATTTGAAACGAACAAGCCCGACAATCAAGTTTCGCCGCCCAATAAAAATGCTTCGAGTTTGAATTGTTTATATTTGATCAGATTTTGTGTGAGCGTTTGCATGCATGGATGCATAGACTAATACAAGACCAAATGACTCAAAGTTTCAGGGCATGGAGACTGTATCTTTCAGATATTCCGTCCCAGGATTTGACCCTCAGGGTATCTAACACGGGGACTTCGCCATTACCGGAAGCAAAATGAACTAGAATGCTGCATCATTACATTAGACTGATATGATTGGTGTGTGTCGTGTTCGAGCAGATTCATTGGTTGCATCACGAGCTTTAGTGAGTAGTGGGGTTTAACGTCGTTTTCAACCTTGTTTCATTCATATCACGACGGTGTCGACATGTGCCAGAACACGAGAGTGCTCACAGTTCCTATTACCCTGGGCACTGATCAGCCCTGCCAGTACAGCGCCCTGTCACTCATCCAAGTATTGACCCAGCTTACGGAGGATAATACCACAAAAATAATTTCCAGAATTTAGAGTCCCTTCATAAATTTGTAATAATTCCTCAAATAATTGAAGTATCCCAATGAAATTTTCACAGATGATAGACATGGTTGTAAGTGTTGCCAAAAAGGTAGCAAGAATGATATAGGTTCACGAGAAGAGTATAAGATAATGGTGTGAACTTACCAAATTGCACTGTTACTGGTTCAAGCAGAAGGATAATCCAAGAATTGCTTAAAACTGGAATAAAACACAGATTGGAAGGTTCCAAGAACTCCTCAACAGATGGTTATTGGAGTGATGAAAGAGAAATACCTACAAAAGTGAAAAACAAAACAGGACATAAGAGGAAGTGAAACATTGGAGGTCACCATTTTGTTGTTGGGACTTCTTCAAACAACCCCATGAATATTAATGAACCCAAATTAACCCCTTTCAGTGAAACAGAATGATGAATGTAAAGGACTCCCCTCTCAAACTACACATAAAAAATGTCTACATAGGTCAAAGGGTTGAAATTGGATATGTTTCCCCACAATACTGCTTGCATACCCTACATGGACTATCTATTACCATAACAATACAACAACGCGTTCCAGAGACTGCAGTTGTAAACATAAGTTCAAGACGCATAACTCATTTTTAGTGCTTGACACAAACATAACACAGGACAGAAATGTTTCATACACCTTAGAAATATATCATATTCTCCTTGCACGACATAATATCTTCATAATCGTCTAGAAAGAGACCAGTTCCTCTAATTTCTGTGCGTTGTTGTTGTTCTCTACTCCTCTCTGTGGAAAGCGACACCTGGTGGCGAGGTTAACTGCATATTGCTAACTCCGCAATGATCGACATGTCCGAGAAATAGTCCCCAAGTGAAAAAGTCATTATTACAGTTTCTAAACACCACACATGAAAGAATATATCTTTTATCGTGTCAATGTAATAAGAAACACAGTATCCATTTCGAACAATATAGAAATATATTCTTGAAAAGGTTGGCGCATGAAACTCCACACAGAGAACTGTCCCCATCACTGCCCCATCACAGCTCAGGAGGCGGAAACTTATTTTGAAAATTTTGCGTGATAACAGGTAATTATTTCAGTTCATTCCTTGCACCTGTGGTTTTGGCAAGTATGTCACACGTAAATGGAAGTCGTAAACTTAATTATTCAATAGTTGCCATTCGATTACCCTTTCTGTAGATTAGGTAATTCTTGCCCAAGAAACAACAACATTGCGTTCTAAATGATGTACTCATAATTTCCGGTGAAAATTTTGTTGGACGGGGCGTCATGGAAGCATAGATTTTGAAAAAGCCTGCACTTTCAGTCTCTATTTTCCACTGTATCGTGGGTATTTCACACATTCCACTTGTTTTCTCGCCTCTCTATTGTTGTAATGAGTATCGTACAGTAACTTCTGTGATCTGACGAAAACCGGTGTGTCCAACATTTGAATACTGAACCTATGAAACGTACTTAACTCTACCTGGCCTGGGGGCGGGGGGGGGGCACTTTTCGCGCCCCTGGTTGGTTTTTTGCTCATATCTCCGGAACGACAAAAAATGGAGAGCTGAATCTTCGTGACGTTATATGTTATCATATTGGGGTCATTTTGAGCCTATTTGCATCACGAGCAGAGGATCATGGGCAAATTCAAGATGCCATGTGGGGTACCAGAAAAAGATGTTTTCGTCATATTTCTTCAAAATTTTTGCTTTTCTGTACGGAAAAGTGGGTAAAACATTTTATTTCATATCATTATTTACTAATTTATCATGCATTTTTTGCGAAGAAAAAAAAAAATTTTTTTTTTTAAATTTGGAGATTTTGACCGAAAAATCGTCCCAAAATGCTCTTTCTGAAAATGACGTCACAGTGACGTGATCCTGGCGGCCATCTTGGATTTTTTTTACATTTGCTTGTAGAGCTTGACCCAAAGATATAGTGTGGTAAGTTTCAGCCCTCTAGCCTTAGCGGTAGCGAATATATATAGGGGACATTTCTTTCCGCCTCCCCTCCCCCCCCAGGCTGCGGTACACCCCAAATCGCCCAGGCCACATAGGGTTATTTAACACACCCAAGATCCCCTCACGTGGCGCCTTTGCATTTCGTCTTGCGTGTGTATAGGCACTGTGTAAGAGTCTAGCGGCGTAGTCTGTTTGATGAATGCCAGTCCCGTCTAGCTAGTTCAATCAAACAATACACAATTATAGTTCATCTACTTCTGCCATTACTTATTCAACAGAAATGATTCTTATTTCCGATAATATTTCAAGGCTTACATTAAATCAGTAAAATATTTCTTAGGGCGTGACTGGACAAATGTGGACAATATGTCACAAATACATGTTTTAAGGGAAGGGAGGTGGGGCTGGAACAGTCTATACCTCCAGAACTTACTGCATGTTACTGGGTCAGTGAACGAGGTTTTTCAAAACTTTCCAGCCCAGTTAAGCGCGGGCACATCCGAGCCGACTGCATCAAACTGGGGAGTTCAGAATACATGTAGGCACGCCAAGAGACAAGAGAAAACCCATATCAAAAGAGTTTATTCAAACTACTTTACGATATATTTAATTTCAGTCGATGACCAACGAGAGCGAATGTCCCCTGTCTAATTTCATAATAGGGTAGACCGCTTTTTTTTGCTTCTTCAGAAATTTTGTTTTCTTCTTAGTGTTGCTTATATCTATATGTTATAACCATCATGCTTTTTTTCATTCTCAGTCCTCCAATCGAGTATTGGGCAAATGATTGTACAGTTGATATACAACGCGTCAAGTGTCTGGTAGTGAATTTGTACAGCGACACTTACGCCCCTTGACAGAGCGTGAAAAAATCATTTTCCATTTACGGCAAGAATATTCGACAAAAAGCTGGCCTTCTATCCTCGTAGAACCTAGACACCCCAATCTCACAGAACCAGTTTTAGATTATCTTTGAATAATTATTGATGAAACCACGGACCACTTAGACTGTACAAAACCTGTCATCTTTTCTGTAATCCTTAGATTCGGGTGTAATCTTTTCCGGAAGATACATTAATCAGAACTTCCACCATTTCCACCCCAGGACACTTCATGGTTTCTTCTATACACCCAAACCGCATAGATTGTAGTTATGACATATTTCTAGAACCATTAATGACACGGGTCTTTTGACAGCACAAAACATGGCATGACCACCTTTATACGTCTCAACCCCATACAAGAAAACTTATTGATGCAGATGCATCAATGCCGGCGGAAACGTTTGTAGCTTATAACCTGCGTATTACAAGCCGATTACGTGTGCAACTGGTGAATACAGGTCACGATGCATCATTATGGTTAAAACAAAACGTCGATTTATTTGTTTTCATTAAAGGTTTGACTAATGTAGTTCGCGCAAGGACCCATCTGGAAAGTGTGGGGTTAGCCGGAAGTTAAGTGCTTGCTGGCATAATGTGCACATGAACCACATGTCGAACTAGGACTTTGAAATTAATGTTCTCTGGTTGACGTATTAAGTCACTTCACATAGCCTGATGTAAGAGTTTGCGCTGTGGCATTATATGGGACCCATCATCAAGCCACTATTTCTTTGTTGATGTGTGTCAATGTAAATTAAGCCTAGATCGACTTTCTCTACACATTAATCCGATCCGTGTGTTTTACTGTTTCGAGTTTTTAGTAACTCGCAGTTCAATCTCACACATTTTGCTGCAGACGTACAGGTGAATAACTTGATCATGTATGGTCATCGATTTGTTCATAGCCATAATAAAATAGTACTAAAGGACATTTATTCGATGAATTCAGTATAACAGAATTAATATTAATGTGTTAACCTCGAACGGGTGATACAATCCTGTCGATTTACGATATGACACTAGTTGGATCACTCCACGGCACGTCTGCCAAGTATGGATCGAGAAAACACCTGTTACTCGTCCAGTGTCAAGATGGCCGCTCCCATGGTAGGTGAATTCAGATATCCGGCGGCGCTGCGCCGCCGGAAATAAACTGGTCTGTTTATTGTTAAGCGCATGGGCAGCTTTCGTCTCACAAGACCGATCGTGGCCTATTCTGTAAACGATATGGTGCACTCCGCCGTTTCGAAGGAATGATCCATGTCTGGCTTCAAATAGGATAGACCACCCGTTTTTGTCTACATCAGAATTCTTCTTCACTTTTTAGTATGTTATATCTACAAAACCATCATGCTGTTCACTGTCAACTCCCAAACGTGCATAGGGAAACGCTGGCTAAGTTCACATACAAAGCACCGGGTGTCTGGTGGAGAAGTTTGTACAGCCGCAGTTAGGTCCCTTTAATTGGCGCAAAAATTGCCTCTTTAATACATTCTAACCTTAAAGATTATGGTCTGCTGTCATACCCGAAGAAGCATCTATGAGATCCTCAACCACACATCTCAAGGCGTATGTCATGGTCTGTTCTATACAACCTACAACTATAGATTCAGTCTTAGACTATTTTTAAGAATAATTAATAAGACAACGGACTACTTAGACTTCACAACACATATCTTCTTCTCCTCTGTACCCCTCATCCCTGTAGATCCTTGTCTGTAATCTTCCTTTAAGAAGCGTCGATGGGCACCTGGACCATTTTCATCTCAGAACGTTTGTTAGGGTCTCGTCTATATACGCTAGGGCTCATACCTTTCTTAGCATAGTATAAAGTTCTAGCAAATAACTCCTAGAAGTGCTGTGATTATGATCCGTTCTTATTCACTCACTCCGCTGGTTTTCAAAGATGGTGGACTGATCATCCTGAAGTGAAAGACCCAAACATCCTATCTGACCACTGTGTAATTTCCTTCGGTGTATGTGATCAGAAAAATGAGAACTTCATATGTGACAATGAATTAGATGATGCGGGCTTATTAATTAATAATAGATATGTATGGGATGACGATCACTTAGATCAATTTGTTGAAAATTGAATTGTGAGAATATCACTATCAAGCTGGATGATATTAATGCTGATCTCATGGCTAATAATCGTGATAATGTTAAACATTTAAATGATTTATCTCTGAATAATTGTACTGATATTTTATTAGATTGTGGCAAACCATTCTTAAAAACTGTTAAGCATTCCTATCAGGCAAAGGTGCAACTGTCCCAGCAGTCTGCCCCATGGTTTGACGAAAATTGTGATAAAAAGAGAAAACTGTTCCATCGAAAATTAAATGCATACAGGGAAGATAAATCAGATACATGTATATCTAGAATTGAAATGGTAAATGCCGGTCCGAATACAAAAGAGTACTGAGAAATTCTAGGTATGCATATGGTGTATTGCAAACGCACAGATTAGAGAAATTACGGTTTGAAAATGCCAAAGAATATTGGAAACTATTAAAGAGTGCCGCTGGCTCTCGTCGCCTACAATATCTATGTCACAGTTTGAAAGATACTCCAAGGCAGTAAATAATCCTGGGAATAAGTGTTTTAACTTTGACGAAGAAGCAGATCTTATTTATAATAGGTATATTAAGAATGAGATACAAGTATTGTTTAGTGATTTAGATGAGACGATATCACATAATGGAATTCAATCTGTCATTTCTCAATTCTAGACTGCGTATTAAATGAATACATTATATATGGTGAAGGAAATCTGTTGCCTACTATACATACTTTATTGTGCAAACTGCTAATAGCAGGTTATTTTCCTCTTGCTTGGTCAGGGGGTTATATTATACCACAACATAAGAAAGGTAGCCGTAATGAAGTATACAATTACCGTGGCATAACCTTACTCACTAACCTTGGTAAGCTTTTCACACGAATTCTCAATAACCGTCTGGTTCAGTGGGCTGGAAATTATTATGTATACGTTGAGGCCCAATGTGCTTTTAGGGAAGGTATGGGCACTGCAGATAATATTTTTGTTCTTCATGGCCTCATTAATCATTTTTTAAATAGAGGCGTTAAACTTTATTGTGCCTTCATTGATTTCTCGAAGGCGTTCGATTATGTCGCCAAAGATTTATTATGGTCTAAATTACTGAAATTAGGAGTTAGTGGTAAAATGCTCGATGTTATTGTATCTATGTATAGAGCTGTCAAATCTCGAGTTAAAATAAACAGTCTACTCAGTCATGAATGCACCTGTGCGCTCGGTGTCAGACAGGGTTAGTGCTTATCATCATTTCTATTTGCTATGTACCTCAACGATATAGAAGACGAGTTTTATCTTAAAGGAATAGAAAACATATGGTCAAAGCATATTCCATACGGAAGAGTAATGTCCCCAGTGTCCAAAAAGCATAACAATTATTTTTTGCGATTTTTTTCAACCCGATAAATCCGCAATTAAATATCGCATTGCTGTAGTTCATGCGTGCCGCCATCTTGGTGAAGTCGGCCGAATGTTGTGACGTCAACTGGCTCCTACGCTCTTTTGTGTGGAGGGGAAAAAAAAGACGAAGAAAAATGGCGGACCAAGTGGAAGTGGAAGGTGAAAGATCAGGTGGCGGAGAAAGTTCCAGTTCAGATGAATCGTTCATTACTGATGTAAGGGAGAACAGGAATGGTTTACAAGCCTATCAGTTCGAGCCCCGGCGACAACACGATGACATTGACGGCAGTTCATCGTCAGGAGAGAGCGAGAGCGATGAGGAAGGAAGTAGCGAGGAAGAGGAAGTGGGCCGAATAGCGAGACTGGATTGGTGTCAATGTGGCCACTGTTCCACAGAACACTTGGGGCGAGATAAGGAGTGTCTTTGCTGCCAAGATAAACCTGCAACTCAGGCAGTGACGGCTCCATCTAATACAGGTAATTTTTATTTGTTTGTAAGGAAATGGCAGCGAATATTACTGTACCTGCATGGTACTACGATATGCGATCTTTCTGATAATTCATATAATGAATAATTTGCCATGTTCACTTCCACCTCCCCTGAACGCTCACGCGGTGATGAAAAACTTGTTGGGAGGGGCGCTGAAAATAACAGCTGTTTTTTTGTGTGGGTTGTTGTTAACTACTTCAATTTGATGTGCATCTTTTGTTTCAACTTTCAGACAACCATATGTGTCTCATTAACAATGGTGACTTCCGATTACTATGCCTCACTCCAGTGGTGCTAAGAAATGTTCTGGTGGGTTTGAACAACATTCGGGCAGATCACTGGGTTGTCAATCCACCCAACAACAGGTAAGACGATGAAACTGTTAGTCTGGTTAAAAAAATGTTTCCTGTTTAGCATCACCACCCACCCTGAAATATTTGCCCGTGCTAAATTTTATTTTTTCCGCTCAGTTTTGGAGTCGACTCTCCGAGACTGAAATCCAGCGACTTAATGTACATTTTATTTTATTGAGAATTCTACCTAAGGCTGGTTAAAAAAAACTTACTGTTTAGCCTCACCGCCCTCCCCCAAAATATTTGCCCGCTCCAAATTTTATTTTTTATTATTTTTTTTGTCATTTTTGGAGTCGTCTCTCTGAGACCAAGTCAAGCGACTTAGGTAGAATTCTCAATAAAATAAAATGTACTCAAATTTAACAAAACTAGATCCAGATACAAGCCGAACGATTTTTTCTGTTCAATAAACTAGTCATTTTCAGGGCCACTCAAAATTTACCATCATCCCTCGAGGTGTATAGGACTATATTGGCTAATTTATAGGACTGTCCACTCTACGAAAGCCTGATCATGGATCTGAATCGCTCAGCCTCATTTATTGTATCACAACATACCCTAATTAACAAATTTAATAACAAGAGTTTGAACGAAATATACATGGAAGTGTGTTTGTAGGCTATAGCATGTCATTTAGTCCAAGTGTCATATTCTGCCACCAGAATATCGCACCAAAAATTCGCAATTCTGTTTGAATAAGAGTAACCGCCCTCCCTACCCAGATTTTTTCCAAAAAATGATGCTAAAAAAGAAATTAATTTTATCCCGCCTTAGGTTAAAGAAAATACCTGGGTCAAGGTTTTAAGTTTTAGAGATCGCTTTTCGTCTTTCCTTAGTTCGGGCTACCCGATATTACAGATGATACATTTGTCATAAACCATGGCGCGAACATTTAGATGTTATGCATCTGTCACTTGCCCATTGCAGTCAAAACATCCATTTGATACTTGTTCATTACTGGGGTCAAGGGCCAAATCATTAGCTTTCGCCCAAGATATTTAGGTCCTGAACATTCGTCAGGCTGATGTTGAAAAGAAATGGTAGGCTTCTAAACCGAGGCAAGATCAAGCGAGAGCATCAACATTGACTTGGTGTTCGAAGATGGTTTGACGGGACCGATAGTGATACAACGTACTGTTGCCATGCACTCAATGGACAATACTTGTAGCGCTGTAAATACAAATGTATTAACCAACCATAATTTATTTGAACTTTCCATGGTATATATTGCTCACGACGGATGAGGAGCATCTGTGGAGTTGTCATTCAACTCTTAATATTAAAAGTTGTACTGTGGATATTTTCAGTGGTCTACGTTATGCTGCATACAGACAGTTGACATGGTGGGTCCATGGAAAACTTGGACCTGGACGAAGGAGAACCATACCTGCTTGTGCCACCCATGCAATACGGCAAGCATTCCCTAAGGCTCCAGAGGAACAATACACAGGATATCATTCTGGAGAGGATGAAAGTGAAGAGGACTGAACAATTATGTTTGCAGACTTTTTTTTATTATGTTTACCATAATATCGTGAAAATGTACATTGTGTGTATATATACAAATAGATATAAAGCAGAGATCTGTACAGTACACAAAGGAGTTCGTTTCATTTGAAATAAAGGTATTTCCCTTCTTAAAAGTCTGAAAAATTGAAGGGTATCAATCACTCGTCAAACAAAGAAAACCCATCTAATCAGTAAACATGTCCTCCAGGATACACCCTATTCATGAATGTTGAAGGGTTTTTTATACATTTATCACAAATCCA